>JAVGWO010000299.1:0-7500 GCA_034509495.1 Acestrorhynchus altus | reverse complement strand
AAATGAGTGTGAGTATATGAGTATGCGTATATGAGTGTGAGTATATGAGTATGAGTATATGAGTATGAGTAAATGAGTATGAGTATATGAGTATATGAGTATGAGTGTATGAGTATATGAGTATGAGTATATGAGTGTGAGTATATGAGTATGAGTATATGAGTGTGAGTATATGTGTATAAGTGTGAGTATATGAGTATGAGTGTGAGTATATGAGTTTGAGTGTGAGTATATGAGTGTGAGTATATGAGTATATGAGTATGAGTATATGAGTATATTAGTGTGAGTATATGAGTATGAGTATATAAGTGAGTGTATGAGTATATGAGTGTGAGTATATGAGTATATGAGTATGAGTATATGAGTGTGAGTATATGAGTATATGAGTGTCAGTATATGAGTGTGAGTATATGAGTATATGAGTGTGAGTATATTAGTGTGAGTATATGAGTATGAGTATATAAGTGAGTGTATGAGTATATGAGTGTGAGTATATGAGTATGAGTATGAGAGTATATGAGTATGAGAGTATATGAGTATGAGTATATGAGTATGAGTATATGAGTATATGAATATATGAGTGTGAGTATATTGAAGGACAATTCAGAAACATTTAGTCTGTAATGAAGCACACCTGAACTCAGAGTGAAGAGCACAGGGAGCAGAGGTGAGTCTATACACACACACACACACACACACACACACACACACTACATGGTGTTGATGGATGAACAGTAAACATGCTTTCCTCCCCGTCATATGTCTCTGTCTCTCTCTCTCTCTATTTCTCTTTCTTTGTGTGTGTGTGTGTGTGTGTGTGTGTGTGTGTGTGTGTGTGTGTGTGTGTGTGTGTGTTGATAGATTTTCTTCTTTAAATCTTTGCAGTGGTTCTACGTCAGAGACGACAGAGAGAGACAGAGTCAGAGAGAGAGAGTGTAAGGGTGTGTGTGTGTGTGTGTGTTGTTTATTAATGTTTATAAACATATTTGTTTTTATAAACATACTTTTTAAATTTGTAAAGATGTCAAACAAGCGTGTGTCTCTTTGTGGTCGTGGGGGTCTGTAGTATACTACACTACAGTATACTACACTACACTATAGTATACTACACTACAGTATACTACACTACACTATAGTATACTACACTACAGTATACTACACTACACTATAGTATACTACACTACAGTATACTACACTACACTATAGTATACTACACTACACTATACTACACTATGCTATACTACACTACAGTATACTACACTATACTGCACTACACTATACGCTATACTACACTACAGTATACTACACTACACGCTATACTACACTACAGTATACTACACTACAGTATACTACACTACAGTATACTACAGTATACTACACTACACTACAGTATACTACACTACACTACAGTATACTACACTACACTACAGTATAATACACTCTACTCATTCTGAGAGACTGAGACACACTGATGGAGACTGATGGAGGCTGAGACACTGATAGAGAGTGAGACACACTGATGGAGACTGATGGAGGCTGAGACACACTGATGGAGATTTGGAGAGACCAGGAGAGACAGGGAGCGCTGGCCTCATAAAAGGAGTTCAGTTTTGAAGATTAGATTAAATGTGTACATTAAAAACAGTGTGCTGCTCTTGCACTGGTGTGTGTGTGTGTGTGTGTGTGTGTGTGTGTGTGTGTGTGTGTGTGTTTCCCACTCAGTGTGACTTGGCCTCTCTTTCGTCAGTTATACATGAAAAACAAAACAAAAACAAAACATAAAATAAAATAAAACATTTAGTATGGACAAAAGATGTTAAACATCACACGCATGGTTGAATGTGTGTGTGTGTGTGTGTGTGTGTGTGTGTGTGTGTGTGTTCAGGGAGAGGGGGGTGGGGGTGTAGTGCTGCTACAAATCCAAACTCTTCAAACGTCATTTCATCTTCCTGTTCAGACAAGAAAATATTTTCAGACAGCTTGAAGTCATTCTGTTAAAGCCAATGCACGACAAACACACACACACACACACACACACACACACACACACACACGCTTTCTTCCCTTTAATCCCTCTCTCCATCCTTTAACTACTTATCCCGTCCTCGGTCTCCGTGGCCGAGTCCGCGCTGCTGCTTTGTGTTTGTCTTTGGTTCTCCGGCTCCTCTGCTCTCTGACCCTGAACCTGAAGCAGGGCTTATAGGGAACAGATGCAGCATTCAGAAACCCTCACACTCCCAACTGCATGTAGAATCTGGATACATGCATGTCCCCAGTCCAAGACAAAGACAAAAAGAGACAAAGACAACCAGTTCACACACACACACACACACTGCAGCGAGCATGCACTCACTGATGAGCAGTTTGCTCTGCAGTTCTTAGAGAGCAGGTGAGTGTTAGTTGAAGGGCCAAGCAGTGGCACCCTGGGAAACCCCGTCATTGAACAGACAACCCCGTCATCAATGATCCAGTGCTGTAGCCACAGAATCAGGAGAGAGGACAAACCCCGTCCCTCACCACCACAAATAATACAGTCAATTCCATATTTGAGCACAAGGATCAATGTGATGGCTGAGCCTTGCCCTGGATAAATCCCCTTTCTGACCAAGACCCCAGTCCTGACCAAGACCCCGGTTCTGTCCAAAACCCCAAACTGGTCCCCAGTTTTGCTCTAGTCTCTGGTCAACTGACAGATGAGCACCGTCAGTTCACTGGTTGTTACAGAGTCATTAACTCGGTCTGCACATCCTTCAGCTCATCCTTACCATCAGCCTGTTACACATTCCTCTGACTGGAAACCGGATTTAACAATACTCACATAGTGATTTGTGTGATCTGCACCTCAACCGGCTGTTGCTGAGTGTGTGTGTGTGTGTGTGTGTGTGTGTGTGTGTGTGTGTGTGTGTGTGTGTGTGTGTGTGGGACTGACACTTTTCTCACACTCAGTGATGTTACCATTGCGGCTGCATTCAGGTGGAGTTCATATAAATACTGCTGCACTGGCTCCACCCTGTAAACCGCTGGGATTGAAACTGCTCTTTTCCATTGTTCCCTCGTTCAGGGTGAAGAGTGATGTGGTGTCCTGCTCACAGACTCTCTGTCCCTCGTCTTCTCCACTTTTGCTTGTGGTTCAAATGCAGCTTTGTGAAGAAGTGTGCTCTGCTGTCTGAACGTAGACTAGGGCGTGATGTGAAACTGACACATTGATCTTCACACGTTCAGCTGAAATCAGAACAAATGATCCTGACCCAGGTCTTCAGGAGAACACACACACTCGGTTTTCAGCGTGAAATCAGAATTCCTGCTACAGCTTTCCCTGAATTCGTCACACCAAGGTGTGTGTGTGTGTGTGTGTGGTTTTATAACAGGGTGTAAAATGGAGCAGTTTTACCTTCAACTGACCTTTCCTCAAATCCCCAGATACCCTTATTCCCCCCCCCCACACACACACACACACACACACACACCATGTAGGGACGCTGATTTGTGTAATTATTAATTAGTCATGCCTGGCTCTCTTTAATTTGGGCTGCTGGACTGTCAGTCCTGATGAGTAGATATGGGGGCATTGAGGGGGGGGGTCCACACACACAGCTTGTCCAGTCCCTGTAGAGAAGAACTGCCAATAGAATAGAACTTTCTGGAGCAGATAAACAAACATGACTCTATTGTCTCCATGTCTAATAGCAGGTGTGGACTAGAGGGTATAAAGACCCCCAGCATTGAGCTGTGGAGCAGTGGAACCGTGTTCTCCGGAAAGATGATGGAGCTCCATACAGCACTTATGGGATGAGTTGGGGAGTTGGAGATGAGGTGAGGTTGAGATCATCCAGCATTCTGACCTCACTAATGCTCTTGTGGATGAATGCAGTCAGATCCTCACAGCAATGTTCCAGTCCTGGACTGTAGAGACAGTTACTCCAACAGAAGCAGGAGAAGCTCTTTAATGCCCTCGATTGCAGAAGAAACAGTGACTGCGCAGGTGTAGCCCAAATGATCATCTCATTTCATATCCATCTTATCATTAAGCTCCTGACTGATCCTCTGCTCCTGTTTATAGTTTGAAGATACAACAATGATCTACTTTTAGCACATCGTTTAGACACAACTCCACACACGTCACAATATACAATCAGAAATCCTTTCACCTGAAAACTTCAAGGTTGGTAGATGTTTGCACAACATCTCTTCTTCCCATCTCAGGCTACAGAGATCAATACCTGTTTATCTGCAGAGATCTCTGAAGACTGTAGCAACCAGCATACTAGACTTTTCACCTGATCAGATACTGATTTAGAAGAAGATACCCTGTCTGCCCTGTCTCTCTCTGTCTCTCTCTCTTTCTGTGTGTGTCTTTCTCTTTCTGTGTGTGTGTGTGTTTCTCTGTCTCTCTCATTCTGTCCCTCACTCTGTTTGTTTCTCTCTCCCTGTCTCTTTTTCTGTGTGTGTCTTTCTCTGTCTCTCTCTCTGTCTCTCTGTCCCTCTCTCTGTTTATCTCTCTCTTTCTGTGTCTTTCTCTGTCTCTCTCTCTGTCTCTCTCTGTCTCTCTGTCCCTCTCTCTGTTTATCTCTCTCTCTGTCTCTCTCTTTCTGTGTGTGTCTTTCTCTGTCTCTCTCACTCTCTCTGTCTCACTCTGTCCCTCTCTCTGTTTATCTCTCTCTCTGTCTCTCTCTTTCTGTGTGTGTTTTTCTCTGTCTCTCTCTCTCTCACTCTGTCTCACTCTGTCCCTCTCTCTGTATTTCAATTTCAGTTTAAGTTTGCTTTATTGTTGTGACTGTTCTTTTAACAATGTTGCCAAAGCACAGAAACATTACAACAGAACACTAATACAATAATATATATATATTAAAAATTTCTATTAAAGACATACATACATATACACATACACTCGAATACACATACATATATACATGTGTACACATAGATCTACATAACAATACAAACAGGTATTTACATTGTTATTTACAGTGGTTCTGGGTGGCTGCGGTCAGTAGGGTGTGATGTGAAGAGTGTTACTCGCTGTCCTTCAGGCGGTATCTCTCTCTCTCTCTCTGTCTCTCTCTCTCTCTCTGTATCTCTCTGTCTCTCTCTCTCTCTCTCTCTCTGTCTCTCTCTCTCTCTCTCTCTGTCTCTCTCTCTCTCTCTGTATCTCTGTCTCTCTCTCTCTCTCTCTCTCTCTGTCTCTCTCTCTCTCTCTCTCTCTGTCTGTATCTCTCTGTCTCTCTCTCTCTGTCTCTCTCTCTGTCTGTATCTCTCTGTCTCTCTCTCTGTCTCTCTCTCTCTCTCTGTCTCTCTCTCTCTGTCTCTTTCTCTCTGTCTCTCTCTCTCTCTGTCTGTATCTCTCTGTCTCTCTCTCTCTGTCTCTCTCTCTCTCTGTCTCTCTCTCTCTCTCTCTCTCTCTGTATCTCTCTGTCTCTCTCTCTCTGTCTCTCTCTCTCTCTCTGTCTCTCTCTCTCTCTCTCTGTCTGTATCTCTCTGTCTCTCTCTCTCTCTCTGTCTGTATCTCTCTGTCTCTCTCTCTGTCTCTCTGAGGAAGTGATAGATTAGAGTGAAGAGGTGGGAAAACAAACTCTTCAACCGTGTAAATCAATGGAGTTGCAGACAACAGCTGAGAAAACACACACACACACACACACACACACTATAAGAACAGTAAGTGATTCAGTAGAGTGTGTGGAAGTGGCGGCCTCTGGTGTTTGTTTAAGGAACTGCAGACACTGCTCAGCTCAAAGTCATGTGACTTACACACGGGATGGGGACAGGGTTGGGGGTTTGCTGTTGGTGTTGTTGTAGTTGTTGTACATGGGGGTCGCAAAGGAAGTACCTGAAGTGACGTCACAGGCGGTCTCAGGTCTGTTGTCAATCAAACGCCGCTCCTCGCAGCGGAGTGTAAGGAGCGCGTTTGCGCGCGCCGCCCTGTTTGTCCTCTCCGGGCCGCTGTAAGGGGCGGCGCGCATGCGCAGTGGCAGCACAGAGTGCAGAAACGCGGGCTGATGTGCACACTGAACCAGGAGCCCGAACCAGAGCCGGAACCAGAACCAGAGCCGGAACCAGGAGCCGGAGCCGGGCACAGCGGGACACAGCGGGACCGCACCGCAATGGACCAGCTCCATCAGTGAGACACCACTGATCTAACACACACACACACACACACACTCATACATTCTCACACACACACGCACACACACTCTCATACACACACACACACACCCTCATATATACTCATACACACACACACACCCTCATATATACTCATACACACACTCATACATTCTCATACACACACACACACACACACATACTCTCATACATACACTCACACTATCCTACACTCTACACACACTCACTCACACACACATACACACACTCATATACACACACACTCTCACACATGCTCTCTTTCTCACACACACACACACACACACACACTCATATACACTCTCTCATACACATACACTCTCTCATATACACACACACTCCCTCATATATACTCATACACACACACTCATACCTTCTCATACACACACACTCTCATACACACACACACACACCCTCATATATACTCACACACATACTCATACATTCTCATACACACACTCATACATTCTCATACACACACTCATACATTCTCATACACACACACACACCTGTACCAGTCCAGCTCTGACCAGCTCAGTCCAGTACAGTCCAAAACAGTCCAGTGCACCTACACACACACCTGACCAGCCTGTCCTCTGCAGGACTGGGCTGGATGGGTAATGGTCAGTTGGTCAGCAGACTGTACGAACTTAATGGTTGACCAGCTTATTACTGCTTTTCCTGCTGGTTTAACTGGTTATTTAGCTTTAGTCATGTTGATGATGATCACAGACCATCTAAACCATCAAACTCCCAACAGAAACACACCCAAAACTGGTCTACCAGTTTAACCAGCTGACCAGGCTGCTGTGTGTAACAGTGTGACTGCAGTGCTGAGAATGACCCACCACCCACACCATATCTGCTCTGTGGTGGTCCTGTGGGGTCCTGATCATTGAAGATCAGGGTGAAAGGAGGAGAATAAAGTATCAGAGAAACAGATGAACTACAGTCTGAATTATAGAACCACAAAGAGAACCTGTGTGATCAGAGGAGCTGATAGAGTGGACAGAGAGAGGAGACAAGCAGGTGGTCATAATGTAATGGATGAGGTGTGTGTGTGTGTGTGTGTGCGTGTGTGCGTGTGCGTGCGTGTGTGTGCGCGCGTGCTGTAATGTGTTTCTGTGCTCCTGCAGGTTGAAGGAGGAGGAGTGTGAGGAGCGGGAGGACGGAGTGTGTCTCCGAGAGGAGAAGCGTGAGCTGGACAGTAGCTGTAACCGGAGAAAGGTGAGCTGCTTTAGTAACAGTGTGAGACAGGAGACAGAACAGCAGGGGGTGCCGTTTCTTTACTCTACACTACTGTACTCTATTCTAAACTACTGTACACTACACTACTGTACTCTACACTACTGTACACTACTG
>JAVGWO010000298.1:0-11833 GCA_034509495.1 Acestrorhynchus altus | reverse complement strand
TATCCAAGATTCAGATTCAAAACCAGCTGGAAAAAGACAGACACATACTTTCATGCATCCATGTGTAGCTTTACCAATAAGAAAAGTCAGAGGCTTTCACCTACAGAAGCTTAAATTTATAAATAGCCTTCCACGGCACTAGAGACCAGCTACTTCTTGACGTAATATTTTTTTTCCATATTTCCTGTCCTAACACACAATCACCTATATGTGTATTACCTCAATCTCAGTTTAACTCAATGGCTATGCACTGATATTTGACCAGATCACCAGTTTGAGTCCCTGAATTTAAAGGTTGCGACTACAATTCCCTGGAACAAGGCAGCCCAAACTGCTCCCTGGGTTAAATGCAAAATGCTATCTGTGTCCAAAACAAATTACAAATTGTTGAACTTCACTTCAGACCTGACATCAATTAAAAAAGTAGATGGTGACAAATTTATTTATTTTTCATTTTTGTTCATTTTGTTTTCTTTTCTTTTCTTTTTGGTGTGTGTGTGTTTGGGGTGGGGGTACATATAGTGTGAAATATATATATATACACCCATTAAAATAAATAATTCCGTAACACTGAATTTCCCAAAATGTCTTTTACCTTGCCAAGTCCAAGGCCTTTTAACTTAAAAGGCTAATGATCATGATTGGCTACACATGGAAGAAATGAGAGAAGACATTATTTTTGTCAAATGATTAAATTATAATTTAAAGCATTATTATTAGTGTTTTTTATTATTATTAAAAATGAGCTAAAAACATCTATGAACAGTAAATTACTGTAAATTGTGTGCTGTAATATGTTTCAGCTTGAAGGACCTATCAGTTTGTCTCTGATCTTTATTTGTCTTAATTTCATCAACACTGCTTCTCGCATTTCCTTTGTTTTAAAGCAGAATATCATTGGATTGGCTAGAGGGGGGAAAAGGCTATACCACATAACGATCATAACGCGAGCATCAATTTTCATTTGCACCGTTACATCAGCTACATAGACAGCACATCGAGGCAGAAAGTAAAGGCAGATGATAAGGAGTTGAGGACTGCATGTGGAGAAGGTTTTGTACTTTCCTTGAACATTGGATATTTTATAAACAGTCATGATGATGGCTATGTAGGAGAATATGATGAAAGCAAGGGGTCCTAACAGCACTACCATTGCTGCAATAAAGGCAAATGTCTGTGGTACAGTTATATCACTACAGGCCAATTTAGTTATTGAGGTGCGGTCACAATAGCATTGCAATATTACATTGGAGTTGCAGTAGGACAAAGATATGGATTGGACAATTATCACAGTCATCCTGGGATGAATGGAAACACCCAAAATATTACAAATGTAATAACCGCAACCTGGTTTGTAATAAGAGCCAGGTATCTATATGAGGGGGCTGCAGCAACAAATTGATCAATAGCCATTACAAGCAAAAGCAAAGAAATAACAGTTCCTAGACGATGGATGAGGAACATTTGCATAAAGCAAGCATGAAATGAAAGTGTGTAATTTGGGGCATTGTGACACTTCCAAAAGCAAAGATTACAGATGATCAGATAATCTGGCTTTAAAAATACATTCATGAAAATGTTCCCCATCCATATATATATATATATATATATATATATATATATATATATATATATATCAACTTTATTTTTTGGTTTAACAGTGTGTATATATGTGTGATGGGGATAAAAGGTTTAAAATGGTGATGAGACAAAAAAACAAAAACAAACAAATATATTTTCTTATTCACCAAAGTCTTGTAAAACACCTTACAAAATTTGGAGCAGATGCATAAATATATTCTGGAGCTACTTTACAAAGTATTTTCCATAGGTGTACACTAGTTGTCTCATCATCATTTCCAAAAATAAACAAATTTACCCCAAACCCCCCAAATCTATCCATATATTTGATATTCAAGTCTTTTAGAGGCAGCATAATTGTAGGTACAAACATAAATGCTACACCCCAGAGCCCTGTTATGCTTACACTAACTTGTCCTTCAGAAGATGTGTGTCCACAGCTGCAGGGTTTCAATGTCAGGACCCATAGACCAGTAGCAAAAGCAGCTGGCCGCTTAAGCCCTGGCAATGGGACAGTAAACTTTTTTCATTAGCCCTGGGTCTTTTCACTACCTCCCCAATTAAACAAATTAATGAACCAACCACTGTGGGAATTTTATTTACATCTAACAATCAGGGGGTCATACCTTCTTGTCAGGCTGAGCGTTAGATCTCTGCCCAGTCTACATATGCCGTAAGCATGAGCTCCCAGCTCATCACTGCTGATAAACTCATCTCATGTTGATCCTCAGCCAAAGTAAACTTACTTAGTCCAAGAGTGTTGAGATTATTTTTATTGCCCAAAATACAAATATGAACCCAAAATTAATACAGCTGTGGATTATGATGTGAACTCCCTCAATGACACATTAATTCAGGCAAGTGACCAATCAGTGTGTTTGTCAGAAAGAGAAATCTTTGGCTAAGAAGGTGCCAAACACTTCTGACACAGTGAGTGAATTTGTTTGGACATCAGTTAAATGCTGGATATAATTCTGATTGAAATTTCTTCAATGCATAGTTAAAACAAAACACTGGACTTTCTATTGCAGGAATTTCTGAGAGTAATGTACATTTAAAGAGACACCAATTAAACCTGTCCCAACATCATTGTCAGAAAAAAAATGGCGTTTCCATTTAAGGAGGAGAACAATTGAATCGTTTAAAGTTTACTATCCACATTACGTTACATATACCACAAAATAAATTTTAGATGATGTGAGAACATAAATGATAACATTAAAATTGGAAAATGTGTCAAAAACCTATTAATGTTACATAGTTTTTATCAATTATATATTTTTTTCTAGAAAATATTTATAACAGCAAGGAATTATTCATTCATCTTTGTCCTGTTCACTGTAGAGTCTTCCAAGAATTATTGGGCACAAGGCAGAAATACCCCCTGGGGAGGGCAACAGTCTCTTGTAGAGTACCACATACAACCATTCACTCACACACTTGTACTAGGGGCAATTACTCATAACCAATACACCCAATACACCAGAGCACCCAGAGTAAACCTAAAGGGTGCACCAACAGTGACACAGTGAACAGTGACAGTGATCCGAACAGAGATCAAATCCACAGTTCCAGGCCCCTGGAGCTGTGTGACACACACACACACGCACACACACACATGCGCACACACACACACTAACCACATTACCACTTTCCCACCGAGGAAGGAATCTGACAAATAATTTAGTACATTTTGAACCAACCAAAAGTTACCAGAAAAAATAGCCACAAAGCAGAAATATTTGGATGAAATCTTGGCCAATTATGGGTCACATATGGGCCAAACATACAATGTTATGAGGGAATGCAATAATATTTTTCAGCCTGAAGCAGTTATTGCTTTATTACTGATCTTTATTTGTCTTAATTTCATCAAAACTGCTTCTCGGATTTCTTTAGTTCTAAAGCAGAATATAATTGGATTGATAAGAGGGGGAAAGAGACTATACCACATAACGATCATAATGCGAGCATCATTGTTCATTTGCACCGTTATGTCAATAACATAGACAGCACATCGAGGCAGAAAGTAAAGGCAGATGATAAGGAGTTGAGGACTACATGTGGAGAACGTTTTGTACTTTCCTTGAGCATTGGATATTTTAGAGACAGCTATAATGATGGCCGTGTAGGAGAATATGATGAAAATAAGGGATCCTAACAGCACTACCATTGCCCCAGTAAAGCTAAGTAGCCTTGCAGTCCTTGCATCACTACAGGCCAATTTAAATAATGAATTAGAGTCACAGTAGCACTGTGTAATTATGTTGGAGCTGCAGTAAGACAAGGCTATAATATGGACAACTATCACAGTCATCCAAAAGGCTGGAATCACCCAAGATATTACACATATAATTGACACAGAATGGTTCGTAATAAGAGTCGGGTATCTGAGGGGGTAATATATGGCAACAAATCGATCAATAGCCATTACAAGCAAAAGGAAAGAAGTGACAGTTCCTAAATAATGCACAAAAAACATTTGTATAAAGCAAGCGAGAAAGGACAGTGTTTCATCTTTAAGCAGATACTTTGCAATAATTTTGGGCATTGTGACAGTTCCAAAAGCCAGGTCCACTGCAGCAAGATTGCAGAAGATCAGATAAGCTGGCTTTTGTAGGCTTTTTTCGTAAGCCAGAAATAAAATTGTGAAAATGTTCCCCCCTGCAAGTGCAAGGTAAATGAGGACGAGGAGAGTTCCAACAGCTGCATAGTATTCTACAGCAACTCCTGGAAATCCAAGCAGGAAGAATTCTGTAATTGTTGTGGAATTGCTATACTTGTCCATGTTATCCAAGATTCAGATTCAAAACCAGCTGGAAAAAGACAGACACATATTGTCATGCATCCATGTGTAGCTTTACCAATAAGAAAAGTCAGAGGCTTTCACCTACAGAAGCTTAAATTTATAAATAGCCTTCCACGACACTAGAGACCAGCTACTTCTTGACGTCATTTTTTTTTCCATATTTCCTGTCCTAACACACAATCACCTATATGTGTGTATTACCTATAAGCCCAAACTGCTCCCTGGGTTAAAAGCAAAATGCTATCTGTGTCCAAAACAAATGACAAATTGTTGAACTTCACTTCAGACCTGACATCAATTAAAAAAGTAAATTTATTTATTTTACATTTTTCTTCATTTTTTTTCCTTTCTTTTGTTTTCTTTTCTTTTTGGTGTGTGTGTGTGTGTGTTGGGGGGGGGGGGGGTACATATAGTGTCAAAAATATATATACACCCATTTAAATAAATAATTCTGTAACACTGAATTTCCCAAAATGTCTTAACTTGCCAAGTCCAAGGCCTTTTAACTTAAAAGGCTAATGATCATGATAGACTACACATGGAATCTTCTCTATTACCACCAAAAACAGCATGAAGTGCATTAACAAGCACACAGTACAGTGTTCAAGGAGGTCACTGCAGATCTGTGAATGATTGTAGATTTTCAAACAAAGATGTTTGGAAGACTGACAATACAGTCCACTCTGAAAGCTTTGGAATGAGGAGGCCATAATTAAAGTTTTTGCTGCAGACAATACAATTTTGTTTTTATCAGCTAATAGATAAAAATCCACTTTTATTTTATGATATGTGAAACAACATAGAACATGGCAACTGTCATGGCAGACCATCCAAATTTATGCAAGCAAACATGGAACACGGAGAAAAGATGTCATTTTTAATTGCATGCAATTATTGGTTTTGCCATCTCTTGCTTACAGTAGCTGTATCAAACCAATAATCCACTGACAGTCTGTTGCATTGTTTATGTGATGTTTTATGAAGTTTCCTTCAGTTGTTGTTTAACACTTCTAGATGTAACTGATCTAATATAAATGTAATGTAATGATGTAATGTAATTCTATTCTAATTCTAAATGTCTTCAATGTATATCAAGAACAGAAGTCTGACTTGCTATTTCAGCACGTTGGAGGACTGTATATTCCAAAATAAAAATAAAATGCTTAAGTTAACTTGTGTCAGAACTAAAGCTTGCATTTCCAAAATAGCCACCTTAGAAGTAATGCAAAATAAACATTAATACCCTCAGTGTGAGTTACTGGAAGATTATTTAATCATTAGAAGCACAAGTAATATTTACATTCACAAGAAGGAGAAAATGTGAATCATTTACAAGTGTAGTATCATTTCAAAACATTATTTTATATATAGATCATATAAATTCTAGAAAATGAGACAAGACATTGTTTTTGTCAAATGATTAAATTATAATTTAAAGTATTATTATTAGTGTTTTTTATTATTATTAAAAATGAGCTAAAAACATCTATGAACAGTAAATTACTGTAAATTGTGTGCTGTAATATGTTTCAGCTTGAAGGACCTATTAGTTTGTCTCTGATCTTTATTTGTCTTAATTTCATCAACACTGCTTCTCGCATTTCCTTAGTTTTAAAGCAGAATATCATTGGATTGGCTAGAGGGGGGAAAAGGCTATACCACATAACGATCATAATGCGAGCATCAATTTTCATTTGCACCGTTACATCAGCTACATAGACAGCACATCGAGGCAGATAGTAAAGGCAGATGATAAGGAGTTGAGGACTGCATGTGGAGAAGGTTTTGTACTTTCCTTGAACATTGGATATTTTATAAACAGTCATGATGATGGCTATGTAGGAGAATATGATGAAAGCAAGGGGTCCTAACAGCACTACCATTGCTGCAATAAAGGCAAATGTCTGTGGTACAGTTATATCACTACAGGCCAATTTAGTTATTGAGGTGCGGTCACAATAGCACTGCAATATTACATTGGAGTTGCAGTAGGACAAAGATAGGGACTGTACAACTATTACAATCATCACAGAGAATGGTGTCACCCAAGACAATACACATGTAATTACAACAAACTGGTTTGTAATAAGAGTCGGGTATCTGAGGGGGTTGCACACGGCAACAAATCGATCAATGGCCATTACAAGCAAAAGGAAAGAAGTGACAGTTCCTAAATGATGGATGAGAAACATTTGTATAAAGCAAGCATGAAATGAAAGTGTGTCGTCTTTAAGCAGATACTTTGCAACGATTTTGGGCATTGTGACAGTTCCAAAAGCAAAGTCCACTGCAGCAAGATTACAGAAGATCAGATAAGCTGGCTTTTGGAGTTTTTTTTCATAAGCCACAAAGACAATAATGAAAATGTTCCCCCCTGCAAGTGCGAGATAAACGAGGAGTAGAAGAGTTCCAACAGCTGCATAGTATTCTACAGCGATTCCCGGAAATCCAAGGAGAATGAATTCTGTAACAGTTGTGGAATTTCTACTTTTGTCCATGTTATCCAAAAAAACACTTGTGACTTCACTGCAATAGTAAAACAGAAACAAATGACTGAGTCATGTGCCCTGATATCATTATACTCGTCAATACTCAGTTTCACCAGACATATTAAAACAATATGATTAGGTCATTATAATATGATAAAGAAAATGTATAGACACAACATTTAAATCACTCTAAAGTTTGTACCCAGCTATACTGCACCCAACTAGGACAGACCCATAAAAGCCTTACTTTATATATGCTCTTCTATGACACTAGAGACCAGCTTCTTGATGCAATACCTTTTTTCTTGTTTGAAATATGCATATTCTAATAAGCAGACCTGAGTGTATTTCACAATTAGGTAATATTATCTTATTGAGACCAGATTTTAATTAGGTTTCTTGTCTATAAAATTATAGTTTTTTTAAAGAAAGATTCATAAAAGGCACCCCCAGATTTAATATGATGATATCGACCTGGAATGGATTTAATCATACAGTTGTGGTTGGAACAATGGTACCAGTGAGACTGAATGATATACTGTATACAATTAAAGTCACTCTTCGATCCCTAGGCCCATTTGTGGGATGTTTTCATAGTTTAATGTATCCAGCCAGGCGTTTATTTTCAGGAGACCCTAGGCTACTCAAATATGTCATTTTAATTGTATGGACAGAAAAGCAGCTCAGACCTCCAAATTATTTTGGAAATTGATCATCCAGATTTTGTGAAGAACTGAAAATACAACATGATTGACGATAGGTTGTTTGTATTGATTAAATTAAAAAAAAAGAAAAGTTATTCATAATGAAGACAGTAGTTCAAATACAATGAAAACCTTTTTTTGTTATGTGTCAGCATTATCTGATAAACAAGTCTAATCCAAGATGCTCCCTCCATCATGCTTCACAGTTGGCGTAGCGTTTGTTTTTTTTTCTTAAATATATTATTGTGTTACGTTCTACATTTGTGTACTCACAATGTGGGACTTCTAAATGGCCTTGGATGGCAAACCTGACATGGGCCACAATGTTTTTTCCTTTGTAGGTATTTGCTGATACCTTGGTTCCTTTCACACCTGATTCACCCATCGTGCCCTTGAAGTGGTCATAACAGGATGTCCATTCATACAGTGGATAGAGCAGCAACAATCCATCGTTTTCTCAATTTGGATACTTGGAATGACATACGCCCAGTTCTTCCGCAATGCTACTGTATCATTTGTCACCAGCTTCATTTGCTGCCAGCTTCATTTGTCATTTTAACTTCAAGGTTCTTCTGAAAGTTTGCATTGAGAAGAATGGATGTCTCAGTAATAGATATTTAATGGGCAAAGCACCTGTGAACAATCACTTCTAAAGTCAGCTCCTTAACTGAAACACTCTCAAGTCTATTCTTATTAACTCCACTTACTTTTTTAAACTGCACTTTGGATGTTTATCTGCTCAATAAAAGACATGGACATTACATCATCAGTTTTGTTAGATTTTATTAGTAATCAGTGCAGATCTTCTGGTATTTCCAAAGCTTGCAACTGTTTTATAGTATTTTTTTACTTATTTGTTTTTATTCTCTAGCATGTTCATTTTATTAAGAGGTTTAAACCTACCGAATGGTTAACTGATGTGGGTGAGTTTCCTTCCCCAAAAACAGTACATTAAGTCGAACCTCAAACATCAATTCAGCTCAGTAAAATATACAGTATTTATTTGAAAAACATAGAAATGTGTTGACACTAATGTCATCACAGATTGTAAAAATACAAGTTTTATATAGTTTGTTAGTTTTTTAATATATTTTTCTGTTAATTTTGATTGTGTTTATGTCATTTGTATGTCGGTAATTGTTGTTAGATATTTTTAATTAAAAAAAAATAAAAATCTTATAATATTTCAGGCATTAAACCCTCCTGCTGTTCTCCAGGCAGTTCTTTGAAACATTGTTTTGTCACAGCTTCCTCACTTTTCTCTGTATCATGAGCAAGGTGAATGCCAGCCTCCACTGAACTGTTGTATATCTTCAGGATGCCACAGTATCCTAGTTACAGGGATCTATAATGTTCTCTACGATTGATCTTGCAAATGTTTAGCATCATGTCCCATTGCTTGAAAACAGCAGAGACCTAATTGCCTTTATTACTCATGATGGCCAGTTCAGGTACAAGCAAGTATGTTATGGAATAGCTTCAGCACCATCAGCATTTCTAAAGCTCATGACAACCATTCTGAAAGGTCTACTTTATGTCCAGTGCTATTTAGATGACACTGTTGTGTATGGTTCCTCCACTGTAGTCATGATGTTCATGTGAAAGCAGTGTCGCACAGGTTACAAAAGCCATGTTTACTCAGAGAAAAGTGCAAATTTGAGATGTGTTGAGAGAGCATCGGTGGTGTTTAAACCCAGCTCCATCTGGAAATCAAGAGAGAACCGTGGCCTTTGCCTCAAGTACATTGACAGCTACAGAGAGGAAATATTTAGTGGTTGAAAAAGAAGCCCTGGCATACATCTGGACTACAGAGCAAGGTCTAACATAATTATGGGGAGCAAAATTCACATTAAGGACCAACCATCAGGCTTTAACCACACTGCTCCCTACAAAAGGCATGGGACATGCTCCCTGGTCTTCCAGTCTGCTGTGCTTTAACTATATAACTATTGCTTAGAGGCAAAGTGTCCACAACCAAGCAGCTGACTGCCTTTCACATCTGCCACTGGCCAACAAAGATGATCCTGCTTCTTATGCTGAACCAGAAACATGCAGCTTTTTCCACACTGCTGTCTTCTGTCCCTGTGCCTGACTTTGATGTTTGTTCTTCCTGTCCTGAGTTAAGTACACTGTCCACTTACATTACAAAAGGTTAGCCATTCAAAGCCTCTCATTTGCCAGTTGACCTGAGCCCTATTTCCATGTGAGGGATGAACTTACCATTCAGTTGTACTTTGTGGAATTCACAGACTGCATGTGCCACTCAGTCTTCATTCACGCATGGTCAGCTTACCCCATGGATGTCATCAATGCATCATCAGAATTAAACAAAGATTAAGGGACTTGCATTGGTGGGCCTTGAGTGGACTCCCTTGTACAGTCCAACATTTCAGCCTGTGTGACAAGACGACTGTGTGACAAGACTACAAGAACAGCTCCACAGACTCTAGTGGAGTACCCTAGTAGCCCCTATCAAAAACGTGCCTTAGATATTGTGTGTCGACTGCAAATTTGCTGTTACACGTGTGGCATTTGCCCCATAAGTGACAACACACACAGTTACTGCTTTTCTGAACTCTTCAGCCAAAAGGGGAACCCTTTGGCAGTCATCACACATATTGGGCCTCAGTTTCTCTCGTCCAACTTCACTTCCATTCTATGGGAAAGGAATATAAAACACATCCACATTTTCTATATACCAGTCTCAATGAAAGGGTGCTGTAGAGAGAAGGAACACTCCTCACGCAACCACAGGAAAATCTCCCTTTGAACTTCTTTGTGGCTGGAAAATGAGGACAAAAATTAATGTCCTTCCACATTTTGAAATGAACCTGGAAAATCACATGGAAATGCAGAATGAGCAGTTGAGCTGAGTGATGGCCGTGTATGGGACGCTTCATATCTGACAATGCTGCCTGCTGAACGCCTGCCTGTTGATGCACAAAATAATTAGCCCCACTGTCAACTCTAGAACCCAAAAGACAGCGTGCTAGACAGAAGCCCATATGGTTGAAAGACTATATAAACATGAAGTTTAGATGGTCACATGTTCTTTAATGTCAGTCTAATTTTACAGATTGATTAAGTTACAAGTGTTTCTTATGTTGTCTTGGTCATTGCTTGTTTTATTGTTGAAGTAGGCATATAGTAAAAGAAGGAATAGATTTATGTTGATACTTAATGTTCATCATAATACTTATTCTCCTGATGCCATATAACTTTTCTTTGTGAGAGGGAAAATGTTGTGTCCTAAGAATGTCCATTTTAACGTCCACTAGGGGGCACTATTTGAGTAAGTGTAAGAGGAGGGACTGAATAAAAAGGAGAACTAATGACTAATAACTAGACATGGACAAATATTAGTTTGCCCATGTCTAAGATGCTTCTATATCTGACATTAAATACTGTAAAGTATGATATACAGTGGTAGCAATTATGAAAACTGTAAAATCAGTAATTTTACATTTTACATTTAGGCTTCTGCATTTCAGTGAATGTTGAAGTGTATAACTATACTACACAATTGTTGACAACATGCAGGTTTTGAGTGTTGTTTTTAATTTAATCTATAAAGAAAGGAAAAATGTAAAGAGTAATGAATAATGTGAATAGTATACACATGATGCTATATATATATATATACACACACACCCACACCACTTACATTTTAGAATATGGGAGAAGATGTAATTTTTGACAAAAGAAAAAAGTAGAAAACAAAACAAAAACAAACAAAAACCAGTTAATGTTATCCCCTCATTGTTTAATTAAAAAAATGTATGAACAATTTCAAAAAATATTTCTAAAAAGAAGAAATCGGATTTCAACACATGCTTTAGTAAATTAAGGACCAAAACAAGTGATCAGAAACCTAAAACATTATTTTGAAACTATGAAGCTTAGAGGTGTCAAAGTCCAGAGGTTGTTCTAACAGAATATTGTCGGGGATATCCTTATTTAAAGTGAACTCCAATAATATTTTTAATGCAGAAAATGCACCATGCTCAAGGAATGTTTGGTTCAGTATTTCAATGTGAAAAGTATAGAAGTATCAGATTCAAACTACAAGACTGACTGCAGTGTAGAAAGCAGTTCATCATTCAACCTAAAACAGATGGAAAAAAGTTAAAAAGAAGATGAAAACATTCTACCACAACTATCAAATAAAACCTTCTGATATGCAGGTTAAAGGATGTCAGTTTTGAACAGCAGTTTAAATATTTGTAATGTTTATTAAATGTTTTTTTTTT
>JAVGWO010000297.1:0-11833 GCA_034509495.1 Acestrorhynchus altus | reverse complement strand
GTCCTGAGGGTAAAAATGTTTTATCATCAGTGGAGAAAAATGGTAGTTACCCTCTGGATCATAACGCTATAGATGCCCATGTGCTGAGATCCTCTGGAGAAGTACAGCAGATTGATCCAGCTGACAGCCAGACATACAACCAGGAAAGCCAGATACGTCTTGTGCCCAAAAACATACAGCACAACGCAGATCAGGAAGCACACCGCCTGAAAGAAACTACACCAGCACACCAACACATTGAGTTACTAGCTTATATGAAAGACTTCTATCTACACTCATAGACCACTTTATTACACTAACACTATATTACTTACACTTTCTGTGTCTCCTCTCCATAATGGAGAACCTTCCACATATGGCATTAAATAACTTTTTCAGAAATTGTTTGATTTTGGCATAAATATTGATTTATAACAAAACTTTTCTGGTCTGTTTTTCAAAGCCATTTTTGATAAAGTGATCACTCACAAAAGCAGGTCAGAATAACCATCTATGAGCAGTGTTTTCAGCCTTGGTGGTTTTCTCTTCATGTCCATGAGCTACAAGAACAGACGGTAAAGCCAGGATGGTAGAATTAATCATATTTATTTGTTTGTTTGTTTGTTTGTTTGTTTGTTTGTTTGTTTAAGCCCAGAAAACTGCAATGCATACCCCTTTAATAAAGAAATAAATTGAGGCGGCACATGTGATGAAGAAACCAGCAAAGTTCAGGTATTTCCATTGATAATCGCTGGTGTTCCTGGTGGTGTTCACAGGTAACAATGCCTATATTCACAAAGGAAGATACAGTAACAACAGAATGTGTAAATAAATATGTATGAGTACGAGTATATGTATTTATAACAAGTTACAGAACTTTTCTGGTCTGTTTCAAAGCCAGTTGATAAAGTGAGCACTCACAATACATATATATATATGTATATATATAATTTTTTTTGTAATTTTATACATCTGTTCTTCCCTCTGCAAGGGACTATTTATGCATCCTTACACCTGTGTAATGTGATGTGACAATAAGCTTGATTTGATTACATTTGAGAAGGGCTTTTTCCCTTCTACTGTAAAGTTGATGAAGTTCTTGTATGACATCATCAGAACAGACACTTGATTGTCAAGGTTTCACTAGGAGAGAAGATGGATATTGAGCTCACCTCTCCTTCTGTATGGTAATTACAAGTGGCTGTAAAGATGAGGAGGTACATGAAATAACAAATAAAATTAAATAAAAATATCCAACGGGCAAATCTGTTCCATTTGTCCTCCAGCAGCTTATTAAGTGGTTCAATCTGGAGCATCTCAAGCCGATTCTGAAACACAGCATAGCATCACTGGCCAATTTATCTGAAACACCTTACTTGCAACTAGAGGCAATCACGTCACATACAGTGGGGAAAATAAGTATTTAGTCAGTCACCAATTGTGCAAGTTCTCCCACTTAAAAAGATGAGAGAGGCCTGTAATTGACATCATAGGTAGACCTCAACTATGAGAGACAAAATGTGAAAAACAAATTGAGAAAATAATTTTGTCTGACTTTTAAAGAATTTATTTGCAAATAATGGTAGAAAATAAGTATTTGGTCACCTACAAACAAGCAAGATTTCTGGCTGTCACAGACCTGTAACTTCTTTTTTAAGAGGCTCCTCTTTCCCCCACTCATTACCTGTATTAATGCCACCTGTTTGAAGTCGTTAACAGTATAAAAGACACCTGCCCACAACCTCAAACAGTCACACTCCAAACTCCACTATGGTGAAGATGAAAGAGCTGTCGGAGGACACCAGAAACCGAATTGTAGACCTGCACCAGGCTGGGAAGACTGAATCTGCAGTAGGCAAGCAGCTTGGTGTGAAGAAATCTACTGTGGGAGCAATAATTAGAAAATGGAAGACCTACAAGACCACTACTAATCTCCCTCGATCTGGGGCTCCATGCAAGATCTCAGCCCGTGGGGTCAAAATGATCACAAGAACGGTGAGGAAAAATCCCAGAACCACAAGGGGGGATCTAGTGAATGACCTGCAGAAAGCTGGGACCAACGTTTCAAAGGCTACCATCAACAACACACTACGACACCAGGGACTCAGATCTTGCAGTGCCAGATGTGTCCCCCTGCTTAAGCCAGTCCATATCCAGGCACGTCTGAAGTTTGCTAGAGAGCATTTGGATGTTCCAGAAGAGTATTGGGAGAATGTCATATGGTCAGATGAAACCAAAGTAGAACTATTTGGTAAAAACACAACTCGTCGTGTTTGGAGGACAGTGAATGCGGAGTTGCATCCAAAGAACACCATACCAACTGTGAAGCATGGGGGTGGCAACATCATGCTTTGGGGCTGTTTCTCTGCAAAGGGACCAGGACGACTGGTCCGTGTACATGAAAGAATGAATGGGGCCATGTATTGTGAGATTTTGGGTGCAAACCTCCTTCCATCAGCAAGGGCAATGAAGATGAAACGTGGCTGGGTCTTTCAGCATGACAATGATCCCAAGCACACTGCCAGGGCAACAAAGGAGTGGCTTCGTAAGAAACATTTCAAAGTCCTGGAGTGGCCTAGCCAGTCTCCCGATCTCAACCCCATCGAAAACCTTTGGAGGGAGTTAAAAGTCCGTGTTGCCCGCCGACAGCCCCAAAACATCACTGCTCTAGAGGAGATCTGCATGGAGGAATGGGCCAACATACCAGCAACAGTGTGTGCCAACCTTGTGAAGACTTACAGAAAACGTTTGACCTCTGTCATTGCCAACAGAGGATATACAACAAAGTATTGAGATGAACTTTTGTTATTGACCAAATACTTATTTTCCACCATTATTTGCAAATAAATTCTTTAAAAGTCAGACAAAATTATTTTCTCAATTTTTTTTTCACATTTTGTCTCTCATAGTTGAGGTCTACCTATGATGTCAATTACAGGCCTCTCTCATCTTTTTAAGTGGGAGAACTTGCACAATTGGTGACTGACTAAATACTTATTTTCCCCACTGTAAGTCATCAGTTTGATAGTAGACCACTATCAGCCTAACAGTGACACTAATATGTGCAGAAACTGCCACATTGCTGTCATGCGTCTACCATGTCAGCATCACTGCTGTTGACAGAATGGTCCACCATCCAAATAATACCTGGTCAACAATGTCTACAGAACCCTATGAGGGTTGCATCAGCTAATATTCATTTCTCTGCAGGGAACAATGCTCTTACCGGTATCTCTGTGCCATACACCACTATCTCCAGGACAGAGTTTTCCTCGTAGGTGTCCAAAGAGGCCAGGTCATAGAGAGAGGAATAAATTGGGCCGTATGCCCACTCTGTGAACTTTCGAGACAGATGCCTACACTCTTCCTGCTGGAACTCATGATGCAGAATGTGTTCAAACAGCTGGAGAAAGAATGAGAACTGAGATTAATACATATAAAGTCAATTTGATTTGTCTATCTTTATTTGATAGGTATTTAAAGACATAATTGGTTAGATTCATAATTAATTACATCACAATCATGTTCATCAACACTTAGCAACCACTTGGAACACTCCCATTATGTGTTTCCTTCAGCAAGTGTCCTTTTCTAGTTTAATAGATTATGTATAATCAATACAGCTTACATAAACCCAGCCCACAAGTGAAAACCCTATTCAAAGTTAGTGAAATGGTAAAACACGAGTGATTTCAGGAGAATATGATGTTGCTGATTCTTCAGACTCTACTAGGGAATATGGGTGTTATACAAACAAGAGCCCTGTGTCCACAGAAGGGGAACTGAAATTTGTCATGCAACAAAATTAAATCTCTACTCAGCTCTCACACACTTCTGCTCCCTGGAAAACAAACGAGATGTAATCACACATCAGGAGAGGAAAGCAGTTGCTAGGGTGCAAAGATAAAACTAATCCCGGTTAGAGTCTCTACACCCCTCTAAGAGGATAATAAGCGGACAGAATTTACGAATTTAAGAAATAATTATGGACAAATTAATTCATGCTATATTATGTGATTTACATGGTTGAATGTAATAACAAAAAAATTGTTTCAAATGCATTCTGTGCATTCTGAGACAAAGTAACAGAGTAGTATTATTGGTACGTAAAACCACAACTGAGCATTTGTACCCCAACCAAAGTTGCATACACCAAAGCTCATATTTTAACTAAAGGTGGTTTACACTAAAACGTTTGTCACAGTTTTGGCACCTTGTTGTATTTCCACAGCATCATCCTCTGCAAATTGTGACAATAATTGGACTGATATTTCTTTTATTTTTTTTCAGTCACAGAAATCACTCCTGTATAGTTATCAGTTACTTGGTGTCTGTAAGGTAGCATCATTTTAAAGTATGTACGGCTCATTGTCAGAGCTGAAGTACAGCCTCCACACTGCAGGGTTAGTTTTAAGAAGGTGTTCTTACCAAAGCACTCGGCCCTGTGTTTCATGTGTTAGGTCAGGCTGGAAAGCTGGACAGAACTTTACAGTTTAGGTCAACTCCATATTAATGCCACTGATTTTGTAATTGAATACACTCATATAGGTGTGATGGTCAGGTGTCCACAAACGTTTAACTATATAGTGTATCAATGAGAAGAGGAAATGGAAACACCACTCCTGCCACAGTTGTTAAAATTTATATTTTCCACTGTATTTTGTACAAAAAAAAAAAAAATCACATGACCTGAATGATTCATCTCAGAAATCACCAAAATAAAAACAGGAATATGACTGACCCTCAACCCTCAGTGGCCCTCAGTGCTAGATTCCCTGGCTCACTCTTGCTGCTTATTAATAATATTATTAATAATAATGAAAAAGGATGCAGATGTTGCAGATATATCAGAGGCAATGATCAGAGGCACCTTTTATTAACACTACAACTGTACAGTACTATAAATGGACACTTACACCAATCTTCCCAGTCTTTGCTGCCAGTTTGATAGGAGTAAGACCTCTATTGTTTTCCACGTCCTCCAGCTTATCCTTCTCAGGATTCATGCGAGCATCTTTGGTAAGGATATAGTCGTACATAGAGGTGACAAAGTCTGTGTTCTCAGGGCTGTTATCGGACAACACCACGAGAGCATGGAGAACCGTGTTTCCCTGAGAGTCCTTTTGCCTCACGTCTGCTTTGCTGTAAGGATTATCCATCAGCAGATCCACTATCTCCTTCTGATTGGTACATGCAGCCAGAGATAGAGGAAGCTCTCCTGTGAATGAAGGGTTTGCGTTCATGCTGTACATCAATGTTAAAGTTGTAAAGTTAAACAAATTCATCTCTAGAGAGGGAGTCGATGACACAGCCTTCCTTTCTGGGTAAGACGTTAGAATATTTGTGCTTCTCCTGGACCTTTCTCATTTTATTTGACAGTCTTGACAGTTTTGTTAAGACGACTGAAGGTCATAGTTTAGTAAAGTGGGACGATTTCCATATTTGGATTTTAAAACAACAACAACAACAACAACAAAAAACAACTTGTATAAAGCCTGTAAAAATATAACTTTAGTAATAATTTTAGTCATTTGTAAGGTGGCATCTCAATTCAGGACACCAAAATTAGGAGATAAAAGTTTTACTTATTTTAATATGTTAAGGTTTACATTTCCAGGTCATTTAACATTATAGAGTAAAACAAAAGCTGCAATTTACAATGACATGACAAAAGTCATGGGACATATGTGATTTATTAATGAAGTGGCATTGCTTCAGGGGATAGTTTGGGAATGCTCACATCTGTATAAGTTGAACACTGGCCAGGGTGCTCCTGACAATGGAATGGTAGGTGCCAGATGGATGGGACATTCCATTTCCAAAGTTGTGTGATCTTTTCACATACCTTGATCCACAGCGGAAAGACATTTTTTCTGGATCGATTGTTGACAAATGACTGGACTTACCGAAGTAGAAGCATGTTCCACTGTGATGCTGGAAGAAGCTCCCACATGCCTTTGCATGGATATTAGCTCCTTTCTGAATCAGCAGCTCAGCAAAGCGCCTACTCCTCCTCTCAATGGCAACGTGTAGAGGTGTCTGCCCTGCACCAGGCACATTAACACTGTTGTTAAAGGCTTATAAAGGATTTCAAATAAAGGATTCACCCTGAGGTTCCTGTTTTCCTATTATTTTATTATCCTGAATTGTGAACAAAAATACAAAGAATTTTTGCAGGGGTTTTGGTACAGAAATGTAACCTTGTTCATATTCAATATATCATTCATATTAACATCTAGAAAAGTTAAATATCTACAGACATTTGCCAGACAGTATCGTTCCAAGATCAATTATTAAACTGTATTTATATTCTTTATTATTTCTATCATTTTAGAATGGTCAGGAATATGTTTAAGGCTCTGTGGGATGGTTTTCTAAACATAGATTAAGCCTAGTGCTGGACTACACAACATTCTGAATGGAGATGCTTTATAGAAAAGAAAATAAAGTTCAGGACTAGGCCTAATAGCTGTCCAGGAAACTGACCAAACTGAATTCTCTTTTCGTTGTTGTTCTTTTTAAAGTAGAGTGAAATGCACTTTAATCATAATCATCTCAATTATAACTGACTGCATGTTAAAGATGCAGCACACAGAGATACAGTAAGGTCGAATAATACTGAAATATACATTTTTTTATACTTTATCATATTGTGATGCAATTTGTTATGATGTAAAATATACTTCCCTGAGCAAACTTTGGAGATAATCAGTTCAAGTTCACAGTTCATTGGAATGAGTGTCAGAAAATAAATAAGTATATATACAGTATAAAATGTTTTGAAATATTGTGATATATGTTTATCATATCAACCATCCCTATGAACGTATTTTTACCTTTATAGTAGCTGTCTGTATACGGAGCATTCACTAACTCCTCCAGATTATTTGTTTTCTCTGCAATGTCCAGCAAGTGTTCCACTGTGTCGTTCACTCCATTCTTCAGGTTTAACAGAGCCTTCAGCAGAACTGTCTTACCATTGTGTCGATCTGACGGTGACATATTTGAAATGAATTAAATCTTCAACTGGAGAATCACAGTCTTTTAATGTGATGTAATTGGTTAAGCAGAGTTAAGACGTCCAGTCAGTTGAAGGAAGAAAGCATTCTGTTAGCTTAATGGTTATGCAACATGCACTTACCAACACCTAATACAGATCGATCACATCGTTTGTCTAATAAAGACTGAGATACTGCACTACAATAGTGCTGGAAACGCCATGAATCAGATGTGCTTTATTGTTCTAAAAGAAATAAACCTAATATTTATTTTATTTACAACTATTTGAGGCATTAAAATAATTTAAATTCAAAACAAAGTTTTTCAGTGTAGAACTGCATTGTTTTTTTAATCATGACAACTTAATCACATCATATTTTAGGAGACTATCTCAATAATCTCAATACATCTAAAGGTTTTAATGAAAGTCAAAAGTTTTAGAACACCCAGTATGTACACTCACTGTTCATTTTTACCTTCATTACCACACAGGAGCTCTTTGTACTTCTACAATTAAACTGCTGTCAATTTGTTTCTCTGCATACCTTGTTAGCCTCCTTTCGCCCTATTCTTTAATGTTCAGGACCACACAGGACCCATCAACTCCACCACCACCACCACCATGTCAGTGTACAATGAGCGTAGAAACAAGGTGGTGGTCATGATGATGTGGTTGATTGTACACCAGTAAAACAAATGTCAGACAGTCGTGGTGCTGTGTTGTGATCTCTTGATTAATAACATGCCGCTGCACAATATATATATACTACTGGTCAAAAGGTCAGAACCCATATTGGGTGTAAAACTTTTGACCAGTACTGTATATGTATGTAAATAAATGATAATGTTTGTTGCTTTTAGAAGTAGTGACTGGTGTGTAGACATGGTAGACCAGGGGGGCATAATTTCACTCCTGGAGGAACGAACTTACTGATTGTAAGTTGACTGGTAATTAATGAGTTGAATCATAAGTATCACTGAATCATGAATTGGGAAACTACTAAATTTTCCTGGAGACTGGACCTCCAGGCCTTCGGTTGTGCATCCCTGTGGTAGACAGTCTAAGAGAAATGTTTGTCTTACATGCAGTGTCTGTGAGCCTTTTATTTGACTTGTGCAGATACTCCTGCAGGCCCTCTAGCTTAGACAGATCACCAGTGGACACGGCTTCAAACAGCCTCTTAATGTCAAATCGGTCCTTCTCCCTCTGGACTGGATCTTCTTTAATTCCTCGTATTTTCCTGCATGAAATAAAGGATTTAAAACAGCTGTTAATATTAATTACAGATTTCCATATGACCAAATGAGTTTCAGCTGATCATTAAGGGTCTTGCCAGTTAAGATTTGGCTTTCACTTATGACTGCCTCTTCAAATTTTGCAATATCATAGCAATTAATGAACTCATGTTATGTTTGCAAAGCAGGCAAAGTGGCCTAAATCTTTTTAATGTGACCTATATTCAATACTCATCTAACCAGTTCACGCTCCTACACTGAAGGTCATGTCTGCTCCCAGAGTTTAGTTTCATTTTCTCCAACATCACTGACATATCAAGGGGTTCCAGTGGCTGACAGCTGGTTTCCTGTTCTTCATTACAGGCACTTTGACAGCCCAACATTACATTAATAAGGTCCTGTAACCACTGGCCCTGATATATATATATATATATATCATAGAACACAGTGAAGTCGCAATTAGTGATGATGTGTAAAACATTTATTTTGTGGCTGAACATAGCAGCATTTTTTCCCTAGAGCTGTCATTGGCATGCAGGACCAAGAAGATCCATTTGAAATTCAAGGAACTGCATGATGTTCTTCTATGGCATGCCACATAGAGTCAGGTCTTTCTGTGGACCCCACACATGTTGACGCCACACATGTGGACGCCACACATGTGGACGCCAGGTCCTAGGATGTTAAAATTTGAACAACTCCATTCCGAGATGTCTGGCGTGTTGCATTATACCCAACGTCATACTGAGAGACACTACTTCTCAATATATGTTGTTCATATCAGTAACTTTTAATCACTTATAGTTTGAGATAAAGTTTATCTTCCTTCCCAATTGCATTGCAATCCCACACTTCCTTCTGGGAAAAACTATTTGTGCAACTATTTTTGACCGTGAGCTTAATCAATTTACAGAAACTCTAAACTGTGCAGGGCAGCAATATTTCAGGACCAGGATGGAGAACCACAGTAACTTCCTGCACAGACCCCAATTATGAATACCCATCAAGCAAATGACAAGGAAAATCAGATCCCTTTCATGTAGGCTGTATTCAAAGAAAACATCATTTGAATGCCTGCCAGATAGACTTTAATGGCAGAGGACAATTTACTTTTGTCCATAAAGGAATGGAAGAAAGCACAGTACAGAGGCAGAACACTGATATGTTGATGGGAGTCATATATAAATCCCATCATGGATGGATGCATGAGAGCCTAAATGATCATTATTCAGATTACTATTGCTTTAATACTTACGTATTGAAGTCCGATTTAATTCGGACTTGACGGGGGATCTCATGGTCATCTAGAAAGTCTGTGTCCATTGGGCCTCTGGTCTTCTCTGAACACTTTCCAAATGTCTTCTTTCTGGCTTTGGCCTTTGCCCTCTCCTCATCGGTCCTGTCATCCATCTCCAAAGAGAATGGTTTGCTCATTGTTTTTCGTGGTCTGTGTCACAACTCTGTAGGCAGAGACATTAATGTTTATGCGTTACTGTGAAGATTAGAGGGGTTAGCAAGCTCTACTTTGAGTGGTGCCAAATTGCTAACACAGATGTGCAAATGCACATACAGTTTGTCTAGTCCCTGTAGAGAAGTGCTGCCAACAGAATGCGACACTCTGGGGCAGATAAACATGAACCTACTGGCACCACCCCTAATGCCAGATGTGAACTAGAGGGATATGACCACCACAACACTGAACTGTGGGGCAGTGGAGCTGTGTTCTCCAGAGTTGGGACGAGGTAGTGATGAGGTGCCCTTACTAAAGCTCTTAGCATTGAATCAAATCCTCACAGCAATGCTCCAGTAGACACAGCTACTCCAACAAAAGCAGGATCAACTCTTTTTTATAACCCTTGATTTTTAAAACTCTTGATCAGTTTTGTGAGAGGACGAGTCTGCTGATTTTATTTCCACAACCATGGTAACTTTTGAAGGGTTCTTCAGGTTAAAATTGTGCTGGAACCTCTTGGGAAGATTCCAGATTCATTTTGAAGACCCTCCAAATGTTCCTTAAGGATCTTGTACTTTTTACAGTGGAACAGTGATGGTGGCATGATAGTGTGGTGTGAGACCTATTATGTGTATGGGGGGGGCATTGAATATAGGCATCACTCCCTTGTGATATGTCTGATTGAGCCAACTTTCAAATCCTGTCTGAGAAAATAACAAAAAGAGCTATTTAGATCTGAGGAGCAATCAGCAAGAGCTAAAAGACCACAAAGTCATGACCGTTAAAAGGCCTCAGTTGTAGCGGGCCGAGAAAACAAGACCTGATAACAGCCTTATTACTCATTGCAAAATCAACCATGAGACTGACCACCTCTGGGCTTAAATGTGCTCAGTCTTGTGATTTTTTTCTCAGCCCAGCGACAAAGCCAGCTAGTTCCCATTCACAGCTTCAAACCACAGAGTTTGCCCTCAACACGTGACAGAATGTTCTCAAGAAGAAATACAGACATTCCTCATCCAACAGCACAGAGTGATTTCATCTGGCCAAAGGCTTTTCTCTGGTCCACAAATTGGATTAGACTATTGATCGTCAGTGTGTAAGATGCTCTGAGGGAGATACTGAAGGGATATTGCTTCCTCATCTAATCTCACTGGTATGATAAATGCCAGTGCGAAAGAGGAAGAATCGTCCCACGATGGAAATTCTGATGTGGAAAGCAGAGGAGAAAAACAGAAGTCTCTGCCCATTTTAAAAATATCTGTTGACTCTGAAAAACATTTGTATGACATGATATAAAATAACCCATGATGGTTCATCCAATATGGTGCTTCAGAGTAATACTGCAGGACAACTCTTTTGGTTCACTATGGAACTTCTTAGTGGATGGCTCTTGTAAAGGGTCTTTAGAGGAGTCCATGAATGAATGAAGCGAATGAAGAGGTTGACCAGCTGACAAGAATGAATGAATGAATGAAGAAACAAGAGGGGGTTCTATATAGTATAAAGTTAAATACTCCAAGAAAAAGGAGTTCTGCTCAAAAGTGTTTTAAATAATACTGAAAGGGGTTCTATTTTCTTAGCTAAAAGGTTCTGTATTTACAGCAAAAAAAGAGTTCTAATCCCTTAGGAAAAATGGTTCTATACAGTACTATACAAAAGGGGTACTGTACACTATTGAAAATGGTTCTAGTACTGAAAGTCCTGAAAATGGGCTCTAATCTCTAAATGTTTTCTATACTCACAGCAAAAAGGTTCTATACTCTTAAAAAGGGTTGTACTCTTTCAGCAAAAGTGCTTTAACATAGTACAGAAAGAGGGTTCTATACAGTACTGGAAAGGGGTCTATAATCTTAGCTAAAAGATTCTATACTCAAAAAAACATTTCTACACACTAGGCAAAAAGCATTCTATATAGAAAATGGTTCCAAGTAGTGCTGAAAAACTTGAAAATGGGTTCTATTCTCTAAAAGAGTTCTACACACATAGCAAAAATGACAGGTCCTATACAGTATTAAAATGTGTTCACTAAGAAGTGATTTTAACACTCAGATGGTTTATTGAGTTATGCATTACTGAACAAAGCCCTTCTTTAAGGATGTAGGGCCCAATCATTTTTGGAGATCTGATTAACTTTGCATAAGCACTGAACTGTACGTTTGAGTTGTA
>JAVGWO010000296.1:0-11835 GCA_034509495.1 Acestrorhynchus altus | reverse complement strand
CACACACACACACACACACACACACACACACACACACACACACACACACACACACACACACACACAGAGTACTGTTTTCTAGGTATTTCAGGATCAGAGAAACCTACAGACATGATCAACATGCTCAACCTGCATGCAGACTCTGACTAATCAGCAAGAGGGGGTGGGGCTGATGACATCACTGACAACGATATTGGATTATATAGGAAAATTAGAATGAAGGGTCTGTTTACTGTTTCATTGCTCATACAGTGTTCAAATTTCAGAATAAAGGCCACGAGAAGGGGAAATACTGACACATACACACATAATTAAAATAATAAAGGACTTTTCAGTTGTTTTTGAGAACAATTATTGAAGTTTCCTTCTCAGTCTAATAATTACTAATAACTATTTTAATAAGACTTCCAGCTCACTCTGATTGAGCACTTTGCAACAGGATGTCTGAGATATAACATGTTTTTTTATAGACATATAAAATTTATATCTGAGATATAACATGTCTTTAACTCTCTCTCTCTTTCTCTCTCTCTCTCTCTCTCTCTCTCACTCTCTCATGCTTTGAGGAAGTGCTGATTCTTGAACAATTCCATTTCTTCGTTAGTCAGTCAGTGGGTCAGTCAGTGGATCAGTCAGTAGGTCAGTCTGTGGGTCAGTCATTACTGGAACAGTATGGAGTTCAGTCCACTCTCTGTAATACTCTGTGAGTAAATCTTCTCTTTATATCTTCAGCAGAGTTAATGTTACTGTATAAACTTACTGATACTGAAAGTGTTCATATCTGTTATATTTGTCAGTGTGTTACTGGTCTGTACTGGTGTAGATGAGTGTGTTACTGGTATGTACTGGTGTAGATGAGTGTGTTACTGGTCTTTACTAGTGTAGATGAGTGTGTTACTGGTCTGTACTGGTGTAGATCAGTGTGTACTGGTAGAAGACGGCTGTAGGTGAAACATGCTGGTGTTGTACTGGTACAGTAGAAGCTCTGTGGTCTTAAAGCTGTTTGATTTTCCAGTGTTTGGTTGGTTAAAGACTCTCTGAGTCACATTTCAGTAATGAGATCTGCTCCACATTTGGGTTATTGAACTATTATATCTTCTTATGAAGAGGATAGGTTTAGTTAGGGTTTAGTTATTAGGGGTTATTGATAACTGAGTTGTAGCTTTGATGTAAAACTTGGTAGCATTGTTCTTCTGCACCAGAGCACCGCTATCATGATGAGGAAATGAGGTCCTTCAGCCTCAGATCAGCAGATTAAACTTGATATGAATCAGCTCAGACTTTCAATCCATACAAACACAATTTATCTGAGCAGAGAAATAGTTTTACATTCCTCTGAAAATGAATGGAATGAAGTGAGAAATGCTTTTCTCTTTAATTCTCCTTTATTTTCACTTTTCCTGAAATGAGTTTCTCTCCTGCTTTTCTGAAGACAGGAATCATTTCAGTGTGAACATCATGTTCTCTGTTTCTCTTCCCTTTTTCAGGCTTGATTTCACTCTTTGGAGCTGAGTGTGCTCAAGGTGATTTATATACAGTAAAGGTTCACACTGTGTGTGAGGTTTGATTTGTACTGGAGCTGGAAAGTTGTGTTTATATGATGGTGTGAAGAGTTTGATTCTGTACAGTCACAGATGTGTGTTTACTGTTTGATTTTTACAGAACAGTCTGATCCATATGTGATTGTGAGGCCTGATCTACCACAGATATTCAGTGGAGAGTCCGTCACTCTCACGTGTGTCTGTCCAGGACAGAGAGTAACTGACTGGATGTACTACTGGTCCAATGGAAACACCAACCTTCACCACTCTGATGAAAACAATTACATCATATCAAACATCAAAACATATCAGAGTTTAAAATACAGATGTTGCTGTGAATATAAACATTACAGAGAACACCGTCAATGTTCTGCTGAAGTGACTCTCACAGTGACGGGTACATGTCTCATGATGCTCTCTTTAAATATGTACAGTATTGTAACATATGGTTAATAAAACGGTTCATAATATTGATCTCATTATCATAGCTGTGTGTGTGTGTGTGTGTGTGTGTGTGTGTGTGTGTGTGTGTGTGTGTGTGTGTGTGTGTGTGTGTGTGAGAGAGAGAGAGAGAGAGAGAGAGAGAGAGAGAGAGAGATTATCAGTAATATGTGTGTGATGTCATCATACAGAGAGACCTACCGCTTCACTGATTCTGGCTCCTACTGGACAGATATTTAGAGGAGAGAACGTAACTCTCACATGTGACATAAAAGGACACACAGACACTGAGTGGAGATACATCTGGTATAAAGATTACAGTTCACACCACCTTCACTACACTGACCAGGAAAACAAATATTCATTCAGTGTTGAAGAATCAAACAGTGGTAAATACACCTGCAGAGGACGGAGGCTGAATGACTATCAGACATCAGAGTTCAGTGATGCTGTTACACTGACTGTATCTGGTAAGAATATAAATCTTTAATTCACACAGTTTATTAATTTTAACATCATCACAGTACAGCTGTTCCACTCACTGTACAGGGTGAGCTCACTGACATCATCACAGCTGTATAATCAGCTCATATAAAGTAATAATTCCTAAACTGTATTTTACTCATATTTGTTCTAACACTGTAAATCAGTCTGTTACTCTTCATAATACCACAGTTTTACCCAGAACCACACTGACTGTAGAACCCAGATGGAGTCCTGTGTTCAGTGGAGAGTCAGTGACTCTGAAGTGTGAGATAGAGTCTTACAGTAACTGGAGGTATCAGTGGTATAAAGGCAGCAGTAGAACTGCAGTCTCTCAGTCTCAGCTAAACACCTTCACCTTCATCAGTTCAGCAGCAGATCAGGATCAGTACTGGTGTAGAGGAGAGAGAGAGAACAGACCCACATCATCACAGGACAGTAACAGAGTGGATCTCTCTGTTAAAGCTGAGGGATTACTGTGGTGAAGACTCTGAGAGCAGTGTGTGAACTCTGACTCTTCATGATCTGAACTGTGTTCTTCATCTCCACCTGCAGAAACACCTAAACCTGAACTCACATCAAGCCTTAAAGGAGCTGCACTGATAGGAAACCCAGTGACTCTGTACTGTAAACTGGACCAGTCTGCTGGATGGAGGTTTTACTGGTCCAAACACACACAGACCCCTGAGAATGAGACCACCACTGAAACACACTCCTACACCATCAGATCAGTCAGTGTCTCTGATGGAGGTCAGTACTGGTGCAGAGCTGGGAGAGGAAACCCAGTTTACTACACCCAGTACAGTGATGCACTCTGGGTAAATGTTACTGGTGAGTAAAATTGTTTATATATAGTTTAGTAAAAGTTCAACATGATGATCCTACATAAGAGGTCTTGATCAAACTTGGTAGGTACAAGCAAAACCTAATGAGGATCATTCACTCAGCCGAATAACAAACTGTGTTAGTGAGATTAAAAACTGGATGACGCAAAATTTCCTTCTTTTAAACTCTGGAAAAACCGAGGTCTTAATATTAGGATCAAATAAAACCTATAACCCGATCAACCTAAACGGTTTTTCAATCATACCGAGCTCGACTGTGAGAAACCTTGGCGTCATATTTGACTCCGACCTTACATTCGACAGCCAAATTAGTAACGTAGTAAAGTCAGGATTCTTCCATCTACGCAATATTACTAAACTGCGTAAATCACTCTCACACAAGCACGCAGAGATACTGATTCATGCATTCATCACATCTAGACTAGACTATTGTAATGCCCTTCTAGCTGGTAGTTCAGGGAAATCACTACAGAGGCTACAATCAGTACAAAACGCTGCTGCGAGGGTTCTCACCGGAACTCGGAAATTTGACCACATTAGTGGCTTCCCATTAAATTTAGAATCGACTACAAAATACTGCTCCTAACATACAAGTCACTAAATGGCTTAGCTCCCCAGAACCTAAAAGAGCTCTTAATACCTTACTTCCCGTCACGCAGACTGCGTTCTCAGGACGCAGGCCTATTGACCGTCCCTAAAATCAAAAAGAACACTGTTGGGGGTCGAGCCTTCTCCTTTAAAGCCCCCCAGCTCTGGAACAGCCTTCCTCCTACTGTTCGGGACTCAGACACTCTCTCCGTCTTTAAATCACGCCTGAAAACATTTCTCTTTTCCCAGGCTTTTCATTAACACTTTTAAGGGGGCACTAATCTCTCTCCCTCTCTCCCCCCCATGTCCTGAGCTGCCCGAGACATCTGCAGATACCTGCCCACTCATCCACCTACATCCTACTATCAACTTCCAGACCTGGCTATCCCACCTGCATGGATCTCATTTTTCACTACTCAATCATGCATACCTGTAGCACTACTATATCTGCCAATCTTTATTTATCCTCTCTCCATTTTTATTTTTTATTTTATTTATTTTCCCTTCATTATATTTTTTTTCTTTCTTTCCCATTTTTCCATTGTGCCTTTGTTATCTGCTCTCCGGTGTCGACCAGAGGAGGATGGGTTCCTCTCTTGAGCCTTGGTTCCTCTCAAGGTTTCTTCCTCCTAACTGAGGGAGTTTTTCCTTGCCACTGTTTGCCTGCTGGCTGCTCATTTGAGGCTCAGACCCGGATCTGTGTAAAGCTGCTTTGTGACAACGTTCTGTTGTAAAAAGCGCTATATAAATAAAATTTGATTTGATTTGATTTGAAGTTCAAGGACCCTTCTTTATCCAGATGGCTGTAGTGTGACCAGTCTGTGTGTAGGTTAGGAGGGATTGTCCACTATGCTGGTTTCTTTATACTGTGGTGTTGAGTGGTGGTCACTGTTGGGTAGAGAAATATCATGGATTTTCTCAGCTGTCCTCATAATTACCAATACAATATATCCCCTTCTTGCTTTGGAATTGAGTCCTTGAACAGCTTTTTCAGATACTATTCTGGAGAAATGAAAATTAAAACTTATTTTTTTAACGTTCTCCTGTACATTTACATTGAAAAGCTGAAGATATCTACTAGGACATCTGCAGGGTGGTCAGAGCATCCAGAGTATGTTCCTAAGTAAACAGCAGCCTTTGAGGGGTTTGTTCTGATTAGTCAGTGAGAGAAGAATTTGTGCTTCTTACTAAATTAATGTTCTGCTCTTCATCCTGTGCTTTGATATTACAGACACCCTGTATTAATAGGTCAAATACACAGGTCACCACCACCAGTCTTAGTGGACAGTACTGTTATTCTGTTGGTTTGTGGTGGTTCACCCATCTAGACATATGGTCACTTCTGAAACATGGTCAGGAAGCCTTCATTAAATTACAACCGTGCCTGACATTTGATTATTGTTTGAGTGAAGGGATGTTGTGTTACTTTTGCACAATAATTCCACTATTATTGGTCATGAAGATGAAACACTTTAAATTCTTATTATTATTATTTAAATTATAAATGAATGTTTCTGTATTTCTACAGGTTCAGTTAGTAAATCTACTCTCAGTCTGGTTGGAGTGTCTGTGGGAGTGAGTTTGACCCTGCTGTTCATCATTGTTCAGATTGTGCTGTGGATCTACAAAACCAACAGAGGTCTGAGAATTCATCCAGCTGATTTATTTATAATCACACATTTCTAAGAAAGCATTAAAGCTGTTCACACTATTGTACACATCACTTATTGCTGTGATGAACAGAATGAGAATCTCTGTCTCCTCCGACAGGAAACAAGCAGAAGACCAACCAAACTCCATCAGACCAGAGTCAGAGAGAGTCAGGAGCTGAGGAGTCTCAGTCTGCATTCACTCCACTGGGAGCTGGTGAGGAAAAGGAGTCAGAGTTTCTACTCCTTCTTCTTAAACTGTAAGACTGATAAACACACCTAAAGACCTTCAATCATTCAGTTTGATTCAGTTTCACCTTCATTTTTCATCCTGTCTTTTTGTAGGAAGTGAACACATTTACGACTCTGTTGATCAAGCGAGTAAGAGTCTTAAAATATCTCTAATTTCTGTTAAAGAAATGTCCTGCATTGTCTAACACACTGTATTCTGTATCAGATGATGCTGCAGATACATCCAGTGACGTCACTTACTCAGAAATCATCATGAACAAGAAGAAATCCAAGATCAAAGGTTCATCCTGACTATTTGTTATTTTCTAATATTTATGGATATTAAATATATCAATAACCACCAAATACAGCAGTTCTCCAATCAGCAGATGAGATGTGTCTTCATTATATTCAGTAGAGTTCAGTGCTGACAGTGAGCTTTCAATACACTAAACATACATCTTTACAGTGTTCAGTGTTTTTCCAAACCAGGTGAAGATGTTCCAGCACAGACTGAAACCATTTACTCCAAACTTCAGACAAAGTCACAGATACTCTGACACGATCCCTCAATATCTGCTCAGCCGACCAGCATCATTCTGCTAACAGAGCAGATATTACAGAAGATATTCAGAAGATATCACATTTAGATGATATCACATTTAGATGATATCACATTTAGATGATATCACATGTTCAGATGATATCACATGTTCAGATGATATCACATGTTTAGATGATATGTTGAATGATAACGGTCAGTGGGTGTGTGGGTAGGAAGGGTGTATTATGGGATGTTTATGTCTGAAGGTTACAGGTCAGTAGGATCATTCTAACTGTATTTTCTTTCTTCTGAAGCTGCAGATTCTGGTGATGGATCCTCAGACGTGACTTACGCTGAGATTGAACTGAAGAAGAAGAAGAAACCCAAGAAAAAACAAGGTGGAGTAAAAGGAGAAGTTTTATACATTTTCTCGTCTTCTTTTATTCTAATATTCGTCTCTAGTTTTCCATTTTACTCTAATATTCTCTTCTATTCTAGTTTTCTTTGTTGGATTGGGTGAGTTGTGGATCTTTCTGGAAGCTAATTGTGAATTTCTGGTCCTCTTTTAGAGAAGGCCAGTGTGAATTGTGACACTGTGTATTCAGAGCTGAAGCAGGACACTGACAGAGGTCAGATCAATGGTACAGTATGTGATCAGTCAGAAAGCTGATGATAGAAATGCTGTTCAGTCTCACAGTTGGAGTTCTGCTGCTTTATGCTCTGAGTCTTAAACAGCAGACAGTTCAGTTGGGAGGGGGCGAGTGATGGACCTGGAGAATCATCTCTTGTAGTGGATCCAGGACACGGTTAGGAGATCTTACCATAGTTTTGAGTTCAAGTCAGCAGTCATGTATCTGTCCACTACCCCATCTAGTGGTGATCAGGGTCATCAGATGATGTGTTTGAATGTAAATCAGATAAGAGTAATGAATGGATTCTGGGATGTGTATAAAAATGATTTTATGGCCAGAAACCAAATCTTTGTGTAAATATTTATAAAATAACTCTTTAATAAATAACAATGTTCATCTTAAAGACCATTTTACTGTTTCATTTCTTTGGATTAAATTTGATTGTATTGTCAGTGTATCATGATCAAAATCCCTCTTTGCAGGTCCTGCTTCTGGACTTGGTGAATCAGCATCTGTTTTTAACTGAAAACCAAGAAGAAAATGTCAGAAATATAAAAATATAATAACCTCAAATATTATATCTTGTATAACAACTCCTCACAAGTCTGACATCATCTGTCATTTTGAGAAGTAAATATGATTGTGTGCTTTAGATGAATAGAATATCTTAGGGCCTCATATTTGATATCATATTCTTTATCGTTTCTTCATCATGTTTTTCTGTCTGTTCCTAGTTTTCTTTGTAGGTCTTAACAGAACTGTATCATATAGGCTGTGACAATGTCTGCTCTTTAACAATTCAGTCTCAATTCTAATCATCTGACTGATCCATAAACATGTTAGTTATGTAATGTTAATGTGTTTCCTGTATGAAGTCGTACTCTTTGTATATATGTGTGTAGATGAGTTTCAGTGCTTTAGGGAGGTGCTAATGTGTAAAGAAGATGTTCTGATGAATCTGTGTGAAAGTGTATCTCACTATAGTGCGTCTCCTACTGCACTGACATTTTTACTAAGATGTTTATATTCTATTTTTATATTGATGGATGTTTTTGTATGTTTATTTCTATAATTACTCATCCATTGATTTGACTTTATTAATCTTCTTCATGCTCACATATAGACTCATTTATTCATGTGTTCGTGTCTCAGGTGTGAACGTGTTGCAGCATCAAATCCAAAATGAGTGAATATTTACAAAAAGCAATAAAGTTGATCCATTTGAACAATAAATATCTTGTCTTTGTAGTGAATCAATTGAATATAGATTGAAAAGGATTTGCAAATCATCCTATTCTGTTTTTATGTTTTACACAATGTCCCAACTTCACTGGAATTGGGGTTTTAGCAATATCTGGCATGTCTGTCTCCTATAAATGTGTTTGTTTATTTATTTATTTGGTGAATAAAACTCAAACTATAAAAACATCCCACAAAAGATCAGGCTTCACCCCCCAGTGTTACCACACAGACACTAATGTGCACAAACTGAGGTTCTTCTAAGGTGTCCTAATGAGTCTCAGGATGAGTTGTGATCACAGGTGAGTGTGATCAGACCCAGGTGAGGAGTAAAGCTTAACCAAACCACACTGGAGCACATGACCTGTCCATGTGCAGTTCCTGCTAAGGCCAGGAGGAGGCGCCACTACAATCATAATATTCTGTTAGAAAACGTAGAAGATGTTGAAGCGTTTGCTGCTTAATCCAGTTGTTCCCTGTAAAAGTCAGAAGAACTTTGTGTGTGTGTGTGTGTGCTCATCTCAGTCTGAAGAATAAAGAAGATAAGGACGGTGGTCAGTGTGAGGGTCTGCCACACAGTCCAGTCTCGTTTCCTCAGCTCTTCTCTTTTTCACCCTGTTTACAGGTGTTTGGTCAGTATACTCTGACCCCGGGTTCGGGGAGAGGAACACATTCACTGGTAGCTTTGTGTGAAGGAGACGTACAAACTACTGGAAACTGAAAGAGGGAAAAATAAGTCTGAACAGGATGATGATGAGAATCAGGTCAGGATTTGGAGCTGTGTTTATTTCAGTGTGTTTCAAACACTGATTCAGAGACACTCTCCTAAATTCTGCGGTCAGTCTGAAGTGACCACTGAGCTCATGACAGCTGGGTCTAAATGACCCTGTAAATGACTCTGAAAACACACTCACAGACAGAACATGGAGAGAACTGTACCTTTAAAAATCAGTTTATTAAACACAGATATAAACAGAATAAAATCACAGCAAACAAAAAACAAACAAATAAAAAATGCTCTGCTAGAACATCTGCACTGTTTATTGTTCTCTCTGAAATTACAAATGACCACAGTTTCAAAGATATAAAATATTACCCGACAGAACATCTCTGCTGGAACGTTCCATGTTCTTGATATTAAAAAATAAAATGTATGTAATTAAAGCAAAAATCAATTACTTATAAAGACAGACAGGAATAATATACATGACCAGCTCAAACACACTATGTACAATAAACACAAACAAAAACATTGTACTTCTGATTTGACCATTTTCACTTTTTGACACATGAATCTGACCGTTTGTAATATTTTGTCCAAATTGAATTGATGATTGGACCAATAGAAATGCTCTAAAATGACCTGGAATAAAATCTTTGACGTCCATTGAGAGGTTTTCTTTTGTCTTCTCCTCTAAAGTTTTGAAGATACACGGTTTTTGCAGGACAGAGACAATAAGATAAAAGCATGTTGACAGTCATGTTCGACTGATGATGAAACAGCCCCAGAAACATTCCTTAGTGATGGCTGAACCTAAACCTTCTCTTCTTCTTCTTCTACAAACACTTGTCATTCGACTCATAATCCACTTCAGTGACTGTTATATGTTGCTCGACTCTCCAGGTTTAGCTGTAAATACAGAATATTAAATTCATAAATACATGAATATTTAATGAAGACATTAAACAAACATTATGATAAACATTTCAAATCAGTGAAGAAACGTCTGTCTCAGTGAGGGCGAACAGGTTCTTCACATAAGCACAGTGAACCTTTACAGACTAAGATTTACAGTTTACAGACTCGTACAAAATACTTCAGAAGTGAAAGGTTCTTTGGAACCGTTTACTGACTATAGATCTGAAACAACTGTGAGTTCTGACCTCCAGCTCTGTAGCACTTGACCCCCAGTATGATGGACACCAGCACATATGGAGACACTGCCATTAAACTACTGAGCAGCCTGAGCACTGAGAATGGAGCTCTCTTACCTGAAAACACACACACACACACACACACACACACACACACACACACACACACACACACACACGTACTTGTGTCAATCAGCTGAACTTGATGTCAGGCCTCATGGGAATTATAGTCCTTGAATGCAGTACAAGTGAAAGAAAGCATCCACAGAGAATAAATTCTATATGAACATCAGGAATCATCATAAATCTTCAACCATATCAAAACTGCTGTAGTGTGTTCAGATAAAATATTCATCTCAAAATCCTATTTGAGACCCAGTGGTTGTGAATTATCTAAAGTATGAATCTGAAAGTTCTGTCTCGCATTGTTTTCTGTCAGTATCTTCTGATCCTGGACCATCAGAGAGCTTTATGTGCTTTAGATGCTGCTGTGTTTGCTGTCTTTCACTCAAACTCTACAGCAGTTTTGATCTGGTTTGTATGGTTTCAGTTTCAGGATGTTGATACTTGAATTTGTATTTCATGATGGTATGAGGTTAACCTTGGATTTTCAAAAGTAAAGAGTCATTTCTTTTTCTAGACTTTATTCCACATCAGTGCTGAAGATCAAGAAGATTCCTGAGACAACATGTAAAGCTCCTTATTTCTCTGTTTTAAAATGAAAATGAATCAGAACTGATTATGATTGTTTAGTAAATATTTCCTCTGAATGCCATCAAAATATGAAAAAGATCTATTAGATCCATATCAGTGTAAAAAAGACAGAGAAAAGTGTCAAACAGCAAACCTCTGACTGAGATCCAGCTCTGTGGTGACTCTCCTTTCTCTGGGAGTTTACAGTGGTACAGACCTTCATCTGACTGTGAGACAGTACGGATGATCATCTCTCCTGTAGTCTGCTTCTGGAGTAATAATCCATCTTTATAGAAATCAGCTGTGAGGTCTGAGGACATTGTGTGGCGATATAAACAGTGTAGAGTCAGAGGATCTCCCTCCATCACAGGATGGACAGAACTCTCCAGAATTACAGAACCACCTTCAGGAAAGAAAACAGACCATGAAACAACACATTTCAGACCTCAAAGCAGCACCAACTGCAAAAACAATGTTTTTCTAATGTTGTTAATTTTTAGTCGTCATGTGATTCTTACATTTTTAAAACAACTCAGTACATTTCAGTGAATCAATCTGTGCACAGAGATCTTCTATTAGTGTAATATAGTGTAGACTCACTGTGAACTGTGATGTTGACAGGATTGCTGCTCCCTCCAGATTCAGACTCACACCAGTACACTCCAGTGTGGGATGTGTTGAGGGAGCTGATGTTGCATGTAGATCCTGTAACTGATCCCCAACCTGATGAACAATCTGACACCTTCTCACTGTGTGTGTATCGTCTCACTGTCCATCCAGTAGAGTCACTCTGTCCCTCACAGCTCAGTGAGAGAGAGTCTGAATGAAAGTGCTGAGATCTGCTGGGACTGATGATCAGAGATGCTGGAGGAGATGAACCTTAAACACAGATTTTATAATTCAGATTCATTTGAACATAAATAGGAGTTTAAACCAGTACTGTCTCTATATTTCCTCACCAGTGATCCATAGAGGCTGTGGATTGCTGTACTGGGTGTGAAAGGCTGGTTCTCCTCTCTCTGCTCTGCACATATAAACTCCTGTGTGATGAGGAGCAGCAGGGCTGAGTGTGTA
>JAVGWO010000295.1:0-11850 GCA_034509495.1 Acestrorhynchus altus | reverse complement strand
CACACACACACACACACACACACACACACACACACACACACACACACCAACCTTTGTATGGTGTGATTTTACTGCCAAAAGGCGATAGAGTAATGTTACCCAGACGTAAGTAGTTGAGAGCAGAAACTGCCTGTGCTGTGAAGAGTGTAGAATGAAAGGACAATGTTGAGACTTACACTGACCATGTTTCTCTACACTGTGGTCACTTTTCAGAAACACAGAGCACAGCCTGACCCTGTCACCTTACAGCCTACTGTTACAGAAAGCTTCTATTTGAACAGAACATAAAATGCTCTTATCATTTTCTCCTAAAATCTAAAGAGTGAAATATCCTTACTCACCTCGCCTGCTCGACTGAGTCCCCCGTTTCTACACCCCTAACTGTGCATGTCCTTAAAAAACCAGTAAAGAATAACAGGGGTGGGGAGGAGACTGGGACATGGAAAGGGCGGTCTCCTGCTGAGATATAAAAACACTGACCACTGTTTCAGTTCAGCAGAGCAGCAAAGCAAGAGAAGAGAAGAGGTCTAAATTTCAGCTGAAGATCCTCTGGAAAAGCAGGTAGGGACACACTGATTATAATGCAGCTGTTGTTGTTGGAGCTTCCTTAAGAACTTTGTTCCTATTTTACATTAAGTGTCTCTTACAACATTGTAATTACATATTAATAACTCTGGAGCTGTCTTCACTGCTGCAGATGGAGGAGAGTAATAAAGATATAAATACATGTATTTATCAGCATTATTGGGAAAATAACTCAACAGCTGCACCAGACTTATGTATTTATACATGTGTAATAAGATTAGGATAAATCTATGTATATGAACTGCTGCTTTTCCAGTTACGGTTATTCAGGTACATGTGTGTGTTATGAGTCAAACCTCATGAAGCTGATAAGATGTGTAATTAGACAAGCTGTAACCATCTGTAGCAGTGAATAGCAGTGAGTCATGGTTGACATACTGTATTAGAACCACAGTAGCTGTTTGTGTGGTTTTGTTTCTGTTTACACTTTTCGTTGCTAAATTTGAATGTAAATCATGTGTGAAAGCTGTCTGATTATCACTGATAAAGGAAATCTGCTGCACACTCAAACATCTCATGTAGCTCATGTTAGTTCTTTCTCTTTCTTTCTCTTAATGATGCTTGTTCACATTGTGCTGATGTCTCTTCTTTACCTTCTTTACATTTAGCAAAAACATGGCAACAGGTTCAGATATTGCAAAGACCACTCAAAGCCTGACCAAAGCTGAGGAGATGAGAACCCAAACCAAGCTTGTGATGCAGCCCTATGCCAACTGGGAGGAATACCTGACCCCTGCTCCGCTCTCCATAGCCATACTGGGAGAGCTGGTCTTCATCTCCTCCAACACAGATTTCTCCATCAACAAAAACCCACCCCAGGGTGGCTACAAGTTCATCAGATACCCAGATTCATTTCGGGCCTGTCTAATGCAAGTGTGCAACTCTGGCTGGAGGGCTTTCAATGAAGCCCACAAGAACATGGATCAGATTCGGCTCCTCACCATGACTGTCCCAGACTACATGACGACTGCTGTGAAGATTCTGTTCCAGGGCAATGATGAGATTGTAGAGGCCCACCTTCCTGACCAGCTGGAGAAAATTTGTGTCATCGCAGACGACTGTCTTGCACTGGCTACATCAACAGAGCAGCGTTTCACTGATGTCATCAATATTATCCAAGAGCTGCTGGAAGCCTGTTTAAATGCTGAGGACTTTTATAGAGAAGACCTGCAAGAGATCAAGAAGAAACTGGAGGAGAACAAACTAAGGAAACAGTCTACAGAAGAAACTCTTAAATGCTCTGAGAAGGCAACCAAAATAATAGAGGAGCAACTGAAGGAAGCACAGGAGACCTACAAAAATACCATGAAATCTCTTCCCAGTGGGTGGGAAACAGTGGCTATGGGTCTTGTTGGCGCCATGTCTGAGAGTCTGTCAGCCCTAATCACAGGACTAACTCAGGCTTCGGCCCTAGGCTATTGCACCTCGAAATCTATGGCAGAGACCTCCAAGAAAGTAAGAGGCTCTTCTGCAGATGGTGTTGATAAAATAAACATCTACAGCAAGTCTGCAGAAATCCTGATGTGTACTGACATCATTCAGCAGTTTGTGCAGGAGAATGAAATTGACTGGAAGGGTCTGTATGATCAGAAGAAGAAAACTGCAAATACAGATTTTGTGAAAGAGCAGTTCATCAGAATCAACAACAGTTTACAAAATATCCCAGAATGCAAAGCAAAGACACGCGCCCAAGAGATATGTAGAGAGGGCATTGATATCTGTAATGAACTGGCAACATATGCACCAGATGGACAATGTGAAGAAGCCAATACACAGCAACTAATTAAGAGAGTCAGTAAACTGACTCAGTCAGCTCACACTTTTGACTCCAAGAGCAAAGATGTCACAAAAGCTCCTGCTCTGACTCCAAAACCACCCATGATGTTCAAGGAAGAACGTAAATCTGAGAGGAGTGCTGCAGAAAGAGCATCAGAGAACGCCAGACTCTGCATAGAGCAGAGCCGAGCTCAACTGAACAAAACCAGAGAAACCTATGAGAAGAGTGTGGAGAACATGGAGAAGAACCAAAAGGAACTGACTGACATCCTGGTCAGCATGAGAAACTGTGAAGTCAAAAAGATAGACTTTAACACCATCATACAGATGCTGGTGAAAGGGATGGATGCCATGGGGAAGGTGAAGAAGCAGTGGGAGAAGATGGTGCGATTCTTTCAGATGGTGTCCAACATTGTGAAAATCAGTCTGACCACAACTCTAAGTGATTTTGCCTCCATGTCTGAGAAGACTCAATCTCTGTCCTACAACTCAAAGCTCTTCTCCAAAGACCTGCTCTACAATCAAGCCTTTCAAGCCAGTAACATCGCCAGCCTCGTCCAAGCAATCTCAGTTACCTACTATGAAGTGTCTGAGAAGTATCTGATGGATCGAGTCAGCTCACTGGGGAAACTTCTGACCATGGACAAGAAAAAGCCAGAGTTTCTACAGGAGCGTCTGCAGCTACAGAACTCCTGTGATGCAGCTCAGAAAGGTATTTTACAACTTGTCCTCAAGAATAAGGAGGAGTTTGAAAGGAAGATCGACTCAAGACTGGAGAAGATTGATAAAGAGCTGCTGGCCATTCTTCCCAAAGCTGATCCAGAAGAGATGAAGAGCATTCAGGCAGCTGTTCAGAGTGGATTCATGGATCAAGAAAAAGAGGGTTAAAGAAAACAGGGGTTTTAATTTAGTCTTATGCTTCTATCTACACTTGACAAAAAAGTTCTACAAATACATTTACCCAGAATGAATCGTGTAATTGCAGTGCGATTGGGAAGCAGAATAAAGGAGAAATAAATGATTATAAATGTAGACTGGTGTGATGAATATTTATTGATCTACTCATACAGAAGTGGAGTCTCTCAGTACGGTTTAACACAACATGTCAGACGTCTCTGCATGGAGCTGTAGAGCTGTTCCTGATGGTGTCCTGTGATGATCCATATAAGTATTTCCAATAAGTAATAGAGAGTCTAGAGATGCCACAGCATAGTATCTGTCTGAGGTGGGTAGTAATGGAATAGACGTAGTGTTACATTTACTTAAATAACATTTATACACTTTTTTGAAGGAGTTAATGAAAAAGACATCTTTGTATGTGTATAATTACACAAATGTGCTGAAATATCTGATAATATACTATAATACAGCTAATATGTTACAAAAATATAATACTTTTATCCAGTAGATTTAACTGCGGTAACTGGATAGACACCATCCCCCGATTCCATTCCCCCCTAAAAAAATCAAATCACTTTGTAAGTGTATTTCACATAGGAAAGAAAAATGCATGAGACAAAGGAGCCCCCCCCACCCCCCCCCACACACACACACACTTTTGTGAAATATCAGTACACCAGACAAATGAATGACCCTTTCTGAATCTTGTAGAAACAAAATAAACCCACTTTTATGATTGTCTCCATATGATGGTTCTGATGATATTTTCTTCAAAATTTCTAGTTTGTGTGAAATTCTAGAACATAGAACACATTAAATTTCATAGTACCAACAAGATGGTGACAAGGTATATGTGAAGATTGTGTGAAATACCTGGCCAGCTGCAAAACAAAGACATAATAATGATGATTTTCTGTCTCCATTAAGACAAAATGGAGACAGATCAAATTATGTAAGTATATTTTTGTTTTTACACCTCGGCAGTCTAATATTCTAAAAAACAAAGCAGCTTATTCCAGATGTTGCTGTGGTTTATACATAAAGTAATCAGTAACATCAGATCAGAACAAGACATTTATTTTTAAGGTCCTTGTCTTACATATTGTCAAGATTGGGAGGACAGAATAGACGACTAAGGGCGCGAAAGCAAATGCAGGGGTTGTAGATTTAATGTAGAACACAAAGCACAAAGACAAGCTGAATGACTGAGTACCAGACTGGAGACACACAAGATGAGACAGGAAATTGAACTTGGGGAACAGATTATATGACAGGAGAAACAGACATGACTGGGGACTGGACAGATGACTGAATGTGGGGCATTTGGGGACATGACAGGAGACAAAGATGAGACCGGAGATAGAAAAGATGACTCGGTCAGGGAAATTTGGGGCTGGACAGAAGACACAGGTGAGAGAACCAAAGACAGGGCTGGAGACTGGACAGAGGGAACTGGAGAAAAGGACTGGACAAGCAGGCTGTGCAGTAAACAAATGAGATGCAACCTGAGACTGGATTCTGGATGAAACAGGATTAGGAAACGGAACCGGGATAAACACACGGACCGGGACTGAAACAAACAGTGACAGGGACAGGGACGACCAAACCAGACACGGGTTAGTCAGCTGGCTCCACTGAAGCTGCTGGGGCTGCACTGAACAGTCCTTAACACATGACTCAGGAACTGCCAGACATCCTTCAGCCCAGACCCCCCATTCGCCCTGTCCCAGCATGGAGCCAACACTTAGCCCCCCCAAAAAAAAATTCCTCAGGTGAGAGGGCATCACTGCCATCCCATAAACTGGAAAGAAACATATACCAGCAAATATATGCACTGAATGCAGAGAAGCATTCTATAACCTCATTTAATCCGAAGATTGGAGGTGACAGCGTCATGCTGAGAAAGTGACTGGGATACTTCAGAAAGTAGAAGGTGCTGTAAAGAATGAGGATTAGTTAGAAATAGTAAAGCAACATCTCAAAGCATCAGACTGAACCTGAAGCTTGATTGCAGATGGGTCTTAATTTATTTATTTTTTTCAGGTGATTTAAGGACAACAAGGTGAATGCATCGGAGTGACCAAACAAAGCCCTGACGTGAAGCACACATTTCTGGGAATGAACTGCCCCAGATCAGTCAGGAGGAACGGGATAAAGTTCCAGAAGGGCACGGTCAGAGATGTTGGACAAGGCCGCACACTAAGTGTTAGATTAAGTGAAGCAATTAAAAGCCACCAAAACAAAGACACTGTGTGTAAACTGAGTACAGAGTTCTGATAACAGAGTCGATCATCACCTGTATGTTTATGATCCATTCTTACTTGTGCTACTGAATTTACTGCCCTCTGCCCATCAGAGGCATAGTGGAACATACTGGGTCATCAGGTGGTTTGATGGTCTTGGCTGTCTGAACCCAGGGTGAGGGTTAGGATTAGATTTTGTATTGAGGTTCAGTTTAGGATTAGGGCCAGTGTTAGGGTTAGGTTTTGGGTAAGACTGGGGTTGGTTTTCTTTCATGGAAATAACATATTAAGTAATAATGTAATAGAATAGAACTTAGAATAATAGAACTTAATATGGACTGAGATATTAAAAAGGTATTTACTGATATGTCATTATAAAGTATTGCTGTTGAAAGGTATATACTTAATCCTGTTTGTTGGTAGTGGGTTGTTATGGTCTGAAACCTAAATAGAAATGGGTTCTGTGCACTTTAAGCCTCACACCAGGCTGGAGTTTAAATACATTTCTTTTTTGGTGAAGGTGTGAAAAGTTGCTGACTCATTTTGGTTTCACACCTTATTGGTCTGCACACCGGAGGTCATCTTATCTTCAGTGGTGATCATTATTTTCAGAAAACCTTTAAATAGGTTTAATGCAAATTTCTCACTAAAAGCTGCTTCTATTTTGTTTTTTAATATCGTTTTCTGTTGAAAACAGTGATTTTATTATTAATAAGTTAAGTGCCATTTAATACACTGTTGTTCTCACTTGTTTTAATGGCAAAATCTATTCCAACTAAGACAGAATCTAAAAGCAGCCAAGATGTTTAAAGGGGCCAAGGTCAAATCAACACAGAGTGTAAAGAGTGTAAAGAGTCAGGACAGAATCTAAAAGGGGTCACGGTCAAGTCTAAAGGAGACAAAGGAAGATATTTGACCAAGATCAAAGTAAGACGTAGTCTAATGGGGTCTATGTCTAAAAGAGGTCGAGCGCCATTGTAGTAATAATGATGTGTGTCTGCTTATACTGACTAAAGGACTAATTGGGCGTCTAAAAATGCTTCCATCATTAACTTAATAGTAAGTTAATTTACTGATCTAAAGGGCAGTCTTGTAGGACAGGAAGGGGTCACGTTCCTCTACCTTCACAGGTTCAGTTCCCTTACTAACCAGAAAATCTGTATTTATGGACACAACTTGAATGAAATTCAATCAATGAAATGATCAAGTCAAGGCAGGTCAGTCCAACAGGACTGAGACCAAGTCAAGACCAAGAGGACCAAGACAGGATTTTAAAGGATTTTAAAGGATTTTAAAGGATTTTAAAATCAAGTCAAAAGAGACTCTAATGGGAGCAAAGATCTAAGATCAAAGAGGTCAGGACTGTAAGGTGGTACGACAGGTAGTACGTCACACCGTTCTGTCCAGCCCTGAGAGTAGATTTAAAGTTCACCCAACCAACCTTAACTACAGGTTTCCCAGTATGTGTACATGGAGGTTCCACTGGAAAAATTGCCTGCAGTCACATGTTCCTCTCCTCCAATTAATGTTGGAGGGAAAGTTTCAAATGTGCTTGGTCAAGCCATCAGAAAAGCAATTTAGATTTTATTCTAATGCAGATCTGGATGTTGACCTAATTAGTGTGAGGCTAAAAGCATTGAATTGAATTGTCTTATTAATAAGGGGACCAAGTTGGAGTCAAGACAGTGTCTAAAAGAGAATAGAACTGGACTGAGAACTGGACCAGTATAGAGATAAAATAACGTCTAGGACACAATATATATAAAGGGGTCAAGTTTGAGTCAAAATCACATTTAAACGTTCCAAGATCAAATCAGTACGGACTGTAACTGGGGTCATGATCGAGTCAGGACAGAACCTTAAAGGGGTCCAAGATGTAGTCTAAAGGGGACAGAGGAAGATTCTCTTCCACATCTGATGGAGACCACAATTGAGTTAAGACAGAGTCTGTACAGAGCTGAAATTGATTCAAGACTAATGAAGGATCCAAAAAAAAATCATAAAGGGGACAAGATCAATTCAAGAGTGAGATGGACTGAGATATTAAAATGCACTTACTGATAATTTCATTTTATAAAGTACTGATGTCTAAAGTAATACACTTAACTCTGTTTATTGGGAGTGTGTTTATTTTTATGGTCTGAAGCCTATGTTGAAATGTTCTGTGCACTTTAAACCTCACACCAGGCTGGAGTTTGAATACATTTCTTTTTTGGTGAAGGTGTGAAAAGTTGCTGACTCATTTTGGTTTCACACCTTCTTGGTCTGCACACCGGAGGTCATCTTATCTTCAGTGGTGATCATTATTTTCAGAAATCCTTTAAATAGGTTTAATGCAAATTTCTCACTGAACAAAAAACTGCTTCTATTTTGTTTTTTAATATTGTTTTAGTTGAAAACACCAATGTTATGTACAATTTTACTATTAATTTATTATAAAAGTTTATTAAGAAATTATAAAGTGATAGGTTTAGAATAGACTTAATAGACTGCTGTACTTCCACATTTACATATTAATGAGGTCAAATGGGCCAAAATCTAATCAAGACAGAACCTAAACAGGCTCCAGATTCAAGAGTGAGTTTCAAGGGTCCAGGGTCCAAGACAGGGTGTAAAAAGAGTCAAGATCAAGTCCACAGGGGGTAGAAAACAATAGACTGAGTCTTAAAGGAGACACAATTGAGTCAATACTGAGCTGTAATTGAATAATTGAGTGCAATTGAGTTTACACAGAAGGCACCAAGAGTCACGGCAGACGATATCACATCAACACAGAACCTAAATGAGTCCAAGATGAATTAATTCACTGATATAAAATTAAAGGACAGATGGTTTCTTTTAACTGCACATGTTAAGTTGCTTTAGAGGCCTGAGAATCTGTCTTTAAAACACATAAATTTATTGGTATTTGGAAGATCCTTTAGCAGAAGACTGAGTTAAATGAATATAAGTCTAAAGGGATTCATGATCAAATCAAGGCATGTCAAGAAGGCTGAGAACGAATCAAGACCAAGAGAAACTCAAGGGGGTGAAGATCAAGACAGAGTGTAAAGGGACATTTTTTACTCTTCCTCTTATATCACCAAATGGAGATACGTGTTTTTCATTGGACCTGAATGAAATATGTAACGATGGAACAATGTGTTATTAATGTTATTATAAGAACTTTCATGTTACAAACATAATGATTTGTCCTGTTCTAGATGATCATATATTGTAATAGGTACTGGTCTCCTGATAACCTGCTCCTCCCCCTTCCTCGCTGGTTGTATATAAATACAGCATTCAGTTTTCAGTTCAGTGAATCTGGGAGATTCACAGCTGAGCTTTGTCTCAATTTAAAGGTAGGGCATCTCATGAATTTGATGCAAAATGTGTTTTAATTAATAATCATTTTATCAGACTTTTTAAAGACACTTTTGAACCTTATTTTTAAAGACACTTTTAAACCTTATTTTTAAAGACACTTTTAAACCTTATTTTTAAAGACACTTTTAAACCTTATTTTTAAAGACATGTTTAAATATTATTTTAAAAATGCCTTTAAACCTTTAAAAGACATTTTTGTCAGAGCCACCAATTTTAATCAGTCAGTCATTCTGTCATTATTTTAGTCACTTAATCCTGAATAGGGTCACGGTTGATCCAGAGCCCACCTGGAGTCATTGGGCACAAGGCAGGGCACCAGGGTGCTAATTGTAGTATTATATTGTATATTATATTGTATGTTGTACCGTATACTGGTTCAGATAGTTTGGTCAAATATTACTGTAAAAGAAATGCAGAACAGTATGATGCTTCACTTTGCTCTTATCATTTCTTTTATCATGCAGTTCTTATTACGGAATGTGTTGCCCACGTGTGCCTTTCGTTTAAATATGGATGGTTTCCCACTTTTACAGCATTGTAGGACCAAGCGCAGAACGGCCTTCACTTTTTTGTCCCAACAGTGCCAAGAAATCAACATCCAACTCTTCACTGAAAAGAATCTGCTTACCAAGGTAAAGCATCTAATGAGTTCTTTTGGGAATTGGTTTTCGTCTACAGAAGAGCACTTTATAGATTTCTATGGGCCATTTTCATAAACATGAAAATATGAATAAATAAAAGAAATATAATACAAATGAAAAACCACATATAATTAAATATATAAATAATTTCCATGATTTTCTTTTCCAACATCCCTATAGAGCAGGTGCTTCTACCAAACCCAATTAAACCCAATTAAAGATTATTGTCACAGTGTCATAATTAAAGTTTTGACACTGCAAAAAAGGGAACTGTCACACTCCTTCATCTGCTGCAGGATTTTTAGGCAACTGTGGAAACTTAGGAATTCATTTGGAATTTTCTCACTCAGTTAAACATTAGTTCTTTGCACATTATGTCATCTTTAAGAATGGATTCTAAGAATGTTTTATGAAGATTCCTTAAAGCACTGATTTCACTGATTGTGTTCTCTTCCATGTTTTCCAAATCCATCCATCCATTGTTTTAGCAGGAACACAGCAATGGATTCACAACTGGAAAAGACCACTCAGAGCCTGACCAAAGCTGAGGAGATGAGAAAGCAAACCCAGCTTGTGATGAAGCCCTATGCCAACTGGGAGCAATACCTGACCCCTGCTCCGCTCTCCATAGCCATAATGGGAGAGCTGGTCTTCATCTCCTCCAACACAGATTTCTCCATCAACAAAAACCCACCCCAGGGTGGCTACAAGTTCATCAGATACCCAGATTCATTTCGGGCCTGTCTAATGCAAGTGTGCAACTCTGGCTGGAGGGCTTTCAATGAAGCCCACAAGAACATGGATCAGATTCGGCTCCACACCATGACTGTCCCAGAATACATGAAGACTGCTGTGAAGATTCTGTTCCAGGGCAATGATGAGATTGTAGAGGCCCACCTTCCTAAACAGCTGGAGAACATTCGTGTCATTGCAGACGACTGTCTTGCACTGGCTACATCAACAGAGGAGTTTTTCACTGTAGTCATCAATATTATCCAAGAGCTGCTGGAAGCCTGTGTAAATGCTGAGCACTTTTATGGTGAAGAGCTGGAAGAGATCAAGAGGAAACTGGAGGAGAACAAAATAAGAAAACAATCATCAGAAGAAGCTGTTAAACGCTCTGAGAAGGCATTTCAAGCCATGCAAGATAAACTGAAGGAAGCACAGGAGACCTACGACGCAGCAATGAAATCTCTTCCCAGCGGATGGGAAATGGTGGCTATGGATCTGATTGGAGCTGTGACTGAGAGCGTCTCAGCTTTTGTCACCGGACTGACATTTATAATGGCTGATCCAGTGAATCAAATAGTTAAATTAGTTTCAAAAGAAATTGAATCTGTTGTAAGTTATAGAGTCTCTTCTATAGATGGTGTTGATAAACTAAACATCTACAGCAAGTCTGCAGAAATCCTGATGTGCACTGAGTTCATTCAGCAGTTTGTGCAGAAGAATGACATTGACTGGAAGGGTCTGTATGATCAGAAGGAGAAAAAATCAAGGTCAGATTTTGTGAAAAAGCAGTTCATCAGAATCAACAACAGTATAGAAAAAATCCCAGAATGCAAAGCAAAGAAGAGCGTCCAAGAAATATGTGAAGAGGGCATTGATATCTGTGATGAACTGGCAAAGCATGCACCAGATGGGAAGTGTGATAAACCCCAAACGAAGCAGCTGATCGAGAATATTCGTAAACTGACTCAATCTGCTCGCGTTTTTGACTCCAAGAGCAAAGATGTCACAAAATCTTCTTCTCTAAAACAAATAACACCCATGATGTTGAAGGAAAAGAATAAATGTGAGAAGAAGAGTGCTTCACAAAGGGCATCAGAGAACACCAGATTCTGCATAGAGCAGAGCCAAGCTCTACTGAACAAAACCAAAGAAACCTACAAGAAGAGAATGGAGAAAATGGAAAACAACCAAAAGGAACTGAATGACATCCTGAAAACCATGAGAGACTGTGAAATCAAAGACATAGACTTTAACACTGCAATACAGATGCTGGTGAAAGGGATGGATGCCATGGGGAGGGTCGGAGAACAGTGGGCGAAGATGGTGCGATTCTTTCAGATGGTGTCCAACATTGTGAAAATCAGTCTGACCAGAACTTTGAATGATTTTGCCTCCACGTCTGAGAAGACTCAGTCTCTGTCCTACAACTCAAAGCTCTTCTCCAAAGACCTGCTCTACAACCAAGCCTTTCAAGCCAGTAACATCGCCAGCCTCGTCCACATGATCTCTGGAACCTACTCTGAAGTGTCTGACAAGTACCTGATGGATCGAGTCAGCTCACTGGGGAAACTCATGGCCATGGACAAGAATAAGCCAGAGTTTCT
>JAVGWO010000294.1:0-11850 GCA_034509495.1 Acestrorhynchus altus | reverse complement strand
CACACACACACACACACACACACACACACACACACACACACACACACCAACCTTTGTATGGTGTGATTTTACTGCCAAAAGGCGATAGAGTAATGTTACCCAGACGTAAGTAGTTGAGAGCAGAAACTGCCTGTGCTGTGAAGAGTGTAGAATGAAAGGACAATGTTGAGACTTACACTGACCATGTTTCTCTACACTGTGGTCACTTTTCAGAAACACAGAGCACAGCCTGACCCTGTCACCTTACAGCCTACTGTTACAGAAAGCTTCTATTTGAACAGAACATAAAATGCTCTTATCATTTTCTCCTAAAATCTAAAGAGTGAAATATCCTTACTCACCTCGCCTGCTCGACTGAGTCCCCCGTTTCTACACCCCTAACTGTGCATGTCCTTAAAAAACCAGTAAAGAATAACAGGGGTGGGGAGGAGACTGGGACATGGAAAGGGCGGTCTCCTGCTGAGATATAAAAACACTGACCACTGTTTCAGTTCAGCAGAGCAGCAAAGCAAGAGAAGAGAAGAGGTCTAAATTTCAGCTGAAGATCCTCTGGAAAAGCAGGTAGGGACACACTGATTATAATGCAGCTGTTGTTGTTGGAGCTTCCTTAAGAACTTTGTTCCTATTTTACATTAAGTGTCTCTTACAACATTGTAATTACATATTAATAACTCTGGAGCTGTCTTCACTGCTGCAGATGGAGGAGAGTAATAAAGATATAAATACATGTATTTATCAGCATTATTGGGAAAATAACTCAACAGCTGCACCAGACTTATGTATTTATACATGTGTAATAAGATTAGGATAAATCTATGTATATGAACTGCTGCTTTTCCAGTTACGGTTATTCAGGTACATGTGTGTGTTATGAGTCAAACCTCATGAAGCTGATAAGATGTGTAATTAGACAAGCTGTAACCATCTGTAGCAGTGAATAGCAGTGAGTCATGGTTGACATACTGTATTAGAACCACAGTAGCTGTTTGTGTGGTTTTGTTTCTGTTTACACTTTTCGTTGCTAAATTTGAATGTAAATCATGTGTGAAAGCTGTCTGATTATCACTGATAAAGGAAATCTGCTGCACACTCAAACATCTCATGTAGCTCATGTTAGTTCTTTCTCTTTCTTTCTCTTAATGATGCTTGTTCACATTGTGCTGATGTCTCTTCTTTACCTTCTTTACATTTAGCAAAAACATGGCAACAGGTTCAGATATTGCAAAGACCACTCAAAGCCTGACCAAAGCTGAGGAGATGAGAACCCAAACCAAGCTTGTGATGCAGCCCTATGCCAACTGGGAGGAATACCTGACCCCTGCTCCGCTCTCCATAGCCATACTGGGAGAGCTGGTCTTCATCTCCTCCAACACAGATTTCTCCATCAACAAAAACCCACCCCAGGGTGGCTACAAGTTCATCAGATACCCAGATTCATTTCGGGCCTGTCTAATGCAAGTGTGCAACTCTGGCTGGAGGGCTTTCAATGAAGCCCACAAGAACATGGATCAGATTCGGCTCCTCACCATGACTGTCCCAGACTACATGACGACTGCTGTGAAGATTCTGTTCCAGGGCAATGATGAGATTGTAGAGGCCCACCTTCCTGACCAGCTGGAGAAAATTTGTGTCATCGCAGACGACTGTCTTGCACTGGCTACATCAACAGAGCAGCGTTTCACTGATGTCATCAATATTATCCAAGAGCTGCTGGAAGCCTGTTTAAATGCTGAGGACTTTTATAGAGAAGACCTGCAAGAGATCAAGAAGAAACTGGAGGAGAACAAACTAAGGAAACAGTCTACAGAAGAAACTCTTAAATGCTCTGAGAAGGCAACCAAAATAATAGAGGAGCAACTGAAGGAAGCACAGGAGACCTACAAAAATACCATGAAATCTCTTCCCAGTGGGTGGGAAACAGTGGCTATGGGTCTTGTTGGCGCCATGTCTGAGAGTCTGTCAGCCCTAATCACAGGACTAACTCAGGCTTCGGCCCTAGGCTATTGCACCTCGAAATCTATGGCAGAGACCTCCAAGAAAGTAAGAGGCTCTTCTGCAGATGGTGTTGATAAAATAAACATCTACAGCAAGTCTGCAGAAATCCTGATGTGTACTGACATCATTCAGCAGTTTGTGCAGGAGAATGAAATTGACTGGAAGGGTCTGTATGATCAGGAGAAGAAAACTGCAAATACAGATTTTGTGAAAGAGCAGTTCATCAGAATCAACAACAGTTTACAAAATATCCCAGAATGCAAAGCAAAGACACGCGCCCAAGAGATATGTAGAGAGGGCATTGATATCTGTAATGAACTGGCAACATATGCACCAGATGGACAATGTGAAGAAGCCAATACACAGCAACTAATTAAGAGAGTCAGTAAACTGACTCAGTCAGCTCACACTTTTGACTCCAAGAGCAAAGATGTCACAAAAGCTCCTGCTCTGACTCCAAAACCACCCATGATGTTCAAGGAAGAACGTAAATCTGAGAGGAGTGCTGCAGAAAGAGCATCAGAGAACGCCAGACTCTGCATAGAGCAGAGCCGAGCTCAACTGAACAAAACCAGAGAAACCTATGAGAAGAGTGTGGAGAACATGGAGAAGAACCAAAAGGAACTGACTGACATCCTGGTCAGCATGAGAAACTGTGAAGTCAAAAAGATAGACTTTAACACCATCATACAGATGCTGGTGAAAGGGATGGATGCCATGGGGAAGGTGAAGAAGCAGTGGGAGAAGATGGTGCGATTCTTTCAGATGGTGTCCAACATTGTGAAAATCAGTCTGACCACAACTCTAAGTGATTTTGCCTCCATGTCTGAGAAGACTCAATCTCTGTCCTACAACTCAAAGCTCTTCTCCAAAGACCTGCTCTACAATCAAGCCTTTCAAGCCAGTAACATCGCCAGCCTCGTCCAAGCAATCTCAGTTACCTACTATGAAGTGTCTGAGAAGTATCTGATGGATCGAGTCAGCTCACTGGGGAAACTTCTGACCATGGACAAGAAAAAGCCAGAGTTTCTACAGGAGCGTCTGCAGCTACAGAACTCCTGTGATGCAGCTCAGAAAGGTATTTTACAACTTGTCCTCAAGAATAAGGAGGAGTTTGAAAGGAAGATCGACTCAAGACTGGAGAAGATTGATAAAGAGCTGCTGGCCATTCTTCCCAAAGCTGATCCAGAAGAGATGAAGAGCATTCAGGCAGCTGTTCAGAGTGGATTCATGGATCAAGAAAAAGAGGGTTAAAGAAAACAGGGGTTTTAATTTAGTCTTATGCTTCTATCTACACTTGACAAAAAAGTTCTACAAATACATTTACCCAGAATGAATCGTGTAATTGCAGTGCGATTGGGAAGCAGAATAAAGGAGAAATAAATGATTATAAATGTAGACTGGTGTGATGAATATTTATTGATCTACTCATACAGAAGTGGAGTCTCTCAGTACGGTTTAACACAACATGTCAGACGTCTCTGCATGGAGCTGTAGAGCTGTTCCTGATGGTGTCCTGTGATGATCCATATAAGTATTTCCAATAAGTAATAGAGAGTCTAGAGATGCCACAGCATAGTATCTGTCTGAGGTGGGTAGTAATGGAATAGACGTAGTGTTACATTTACTTAAATAACATTTATACACTTTTTTGAAGGAGTTAATGAAAAAGACATCTTTGTATGTGTATAATTACACAAATGTGCTGAAATATCTGATAATATACTATAATACAGCTAATATGTTACAAAAATATAATACTTTTATCCAGTAGATTTAACTGCGGTAACTGGATAGACACCATCCCCCGATTCCATTCCCCCCTAAAAAAATCAAATCACTTTGTAAGTGTATTTCACATAGGAAAGAAAAATGCATGAGACAAAGGAGCCCCCCCCACCCCCCCCCACACACACACACACTTTTGTGAAATATCAGTACACCAGACAAATGAATGACCCTTTCTGAATCTTGTAGAAACAAAATAAACCCACTTTTATGATTGTCTCCATATGATGGTTCTGATGATATTTTCTTCAAAATTTCTAGTTTGTGTGAAATTCTAGAACATAGAACACATTAAATTTCATAGTACCAACAAGATGGTGACAAGGTATATGTGAAGATTGTGTGAAATACCTGGCCAGCTGCAAAACAAAGACATAATAATGATGATTTTCTGTCTCCATTAAGACAAAATGGAGACAGATCAAATTATGTAAGTATATTTTTGTTTTTACACCTCGGCAGTCTAATATTCTAAAAAACAAAGCAGCTTATTCCAGATGTTGCTGTGGTTTATACATAAAGTAATCAGTAACATCAGATCAGAACAAGACATTTATTTTTAAGGTCCTTGTCTTACATATTGTCAAGATTGGGAGGACAGAATAGACGACTAAGGGCGCGAAAGCAAATGCAGGGGTTGTAGATTTAATGTAGAACACAAAGCACAAAGACAAGCTGAATGACTGAGTACCAGACTGGAGACACACAAGATGAGACAGGAAATTGAACTTGGGGAACAGATTATATGACAGGAGAAACAGACATGACTGGGGACTGGACAGATGACTGAATGTGGGGCATTTGGGGACATGACAGGAGACAAAGATGAGACCGGAGATAGAAAAGATGACTCGGTCAGGGAAATTTGGGGCTGGACAGAAGACACAGGTGAGAGAACCAAAGACAGGGCTGGAGACTGGACAGAGGGAACTGGAGAAAAGGACTGGACAAGCAGGCTGTGCAGTAAACAAATGAGATGCAACCTGAGACTGGATTCTGGATGAAACAGGATTAGGAAACGGAACCGGGATAAACACACGGACCGGGACTGAAACAAACAGTGACAGGGACAGGGACGACCAAACCAGACACGGGTTAGTCAGCTGGCTCCACTGAAGCTGCTGGGGCTGCACTGAACAGTCCTTAACACATGACTCAGGAACTGCCAGACATCCTTCAGCCCAGACCCCCCATTCGCCCTGTCCCAGCATGGAGCCAACACTTAGCCCCCCCAAAAAAAAATTCCTCAGGTGAGAGGGCATCACTGCCATCCCATAAACTGGAAAGAAACATATACCAGCAAATATATGCACTGAATGCAGAGAAGCATTCTATAACCTCATTTAATCCGAAGATTGGAGGTGACAGCGTCATGCTGAGAAAGTGACTGGGATACTTCAGAAAGTAGAAGGTGCTGTAAAGAATGAGGATTAGTTAGAAATAGTAAAGCAACATCTCAAAGCATCAGACTGAACCTGAAGCTTGATTGCAGATGGGTCTTAATTTATTTATTTTTTTCAGGTGATTTAAGGACAACAAGGTGAATGCATCGGAGTGACCAAACAAAGCCCTGACGTGAAGCACACATTTCTGGGAATGAACTGCCCCAGATCAGTCAGGAGGAACGGGATAAAGTTCCAGAAGGGCACGGTCAGAGATGTTGGACAAGGCCGCACACTAAGTGTTAGATTAAGTGAAGCAATTAAAAGCCACCAAAACAAAGACACTGTGTGTAAACTGAGTACAGAGTTCTGATAACAGAGTCGATCATCACCTGTATGTTTATGATCCATTCTTACTTGTGCTACTGAATTTACTGCCCTCTGCCCATCAGAGGCATAGTGGAACATACTGGGTCATCAGGTGGTTTGATGGTCTTGGCTGTCTGAACCCAGGGTGAGGGTTAGGATTAGATTTTGTATTGAGGTTCAGTTTAGGATTAGGGCCAGTGTTAGGGTTAGGTTTTGGGTAAGACTGGGGTTGGTTTTCTTTCATGGAAATAACATATTAAGTAATAATGTAATAGAATAGAACTTAGAATAATAGAACTTAATATGGACTGAGATATTAAAAAGGTATTTACTGATATGTCATTATAAAGTATTGCTGTTGAAAGGTATATACTTAATCCTGTTTGTTGGTAGTGGGTTGTTATGGTCTGAAACCTAAATAGAAATGGGTTCTGTGCACTTTAAGCCTCACACCAGGCTGGAGTTTAAATACATTTCTTTTTTGGTGAAGGTGTGAAAAGTTGCTGACTCATTTTGGTTTCACACCTTATTGGTCTGCACACCGGAGGTCATCTTATCTTCAGTGGTGATCATTATTTTCAGAAAACCTTTAAATAGGTTTAATGCAAATTTCTCACTAAAAGCTGCTTCTATTTTGTTTTTTAATATCGTTTTCTGTTGAAAACAGTGATTTTATTATTAATAAGTTAAGTGCCATTTAATACACTGTTGTTCTCACTTGTTTTAATGGCAAAATCTATTCCAACTAAGACAGAATCTAAAAGCAGCCAAGATGTTTAAAGGGGCCAAGGTCAAATCAACACAGAGTGTAAAGAGTGTAAAGAGTCAGGACAGAATCTAAAAGGGGTCACGGTCAAGTCTAAAGGAGACAAAGGAAGATATTTGACCAAGATCAAAGTAAGACGTAGTCTAATGGGGTCTATGTCTAAAAGAGGTCGAGCGCCATTGTAGTAATAATGATGTGTGTCTGCTTATACTGACTAAAGGACTAATTGGGCGTCTAAAAATGCTTCCATCATTAACTTAATAGTAAGTTAATTTACTGATCTAAAGGGCAGTCTTGTAGGACAGGAAGGGGTCACGTTCCTCTACCTTCACAGGTTCAGTTCCCTTACTAACCAGAAAATCTGTATTTATGGACACAACTTGAATGAAATTCAATCAATGAAATGATCAAGTCAAGGCAGGTCAGTCCAACAGGACTGAGACCAAGTCAAGACCAAGAGGACCAAGACAGGATTTTAAAGGATTTTAAAGGATTTTAAAGGATTTTAAAATCAAGTCAAAAGAGACTCTAATGGGAGCAAAGATCTAAGATCAAAGAGGTCAGGACTGTAAGGTGGTACGACAGGTAGTACGTCACACCGTTCTGTCCAGCCCTGAGAGTAGATTTAAAGTTCACCCAACCAACCTTAACTACAGGTTTCCCAGTATGTGTACATGGAGGTTCCACTGGAAAAATTGCCTGCAGTCACATGTTCCTCTCCTCCAATTAATGTTGGAGGGAAAGTTTCAAATGTGCTTGGTCAAGCCATCAGAAAAGCAATTTAGATTTTATTCTAATGCAGATCTGGATGTTGACCTAATTAGTGTGAGGCTAAAAGCATTGAATTGAATTGTCTTATTAATAAGGGGACCAAGTTGGAGTCAAGACAGTGTCTAAAAGAGAATAGAACTGGACTGAGAACTGGACCAGTATAGAGATAAAATAACGTCTAGGACACAATATATATAAAGGGGTCAAGTTTGAGTCAAAATCACATTTAAACGTTCCAAGATCAAATCAGTACGGACTGTAACTGGGGTCATGATCGAGTCAGGACAGAACCTTAAAGGGGTCCAAGATGTAGTCTAAAGGGGACAGAGGAAGATTCTCTTCCACATCTGATGGAGACCACAATTGAGTTAAGACAGAGTCTGTACAGAGCTGAAATTGATTCAAGACTAATGAAGGATCCAAAAAAAAATCATAAAGGGGACAAGATCAATTCAAGAGTGAGATGGACTGAGATATTAAAATGCACTTACTGATAATTTCATTTTATAAAGTACTGATGTCTAAAGTAATACACTTAACTCTGTTTATTGGGAGTGTGTTTATTTTTATGGTCTGAAGCCTATGTTGAAATGTTCTGTGCACTTTAAACCTCACACCAGGCTGGAGTTTGAATACATTTCTTTTTTGGTGAAGGTGTGAAAAGTTGCTGACTCATTTTGGTTTCACACCTTCTTGGTCTGCACACCGGAGGTCATCTTATCTTCAGTGGTGATCATTATTTTCAGAAATCCTTTAAATAGGTTTAATGCAAATTTCTCACTGAACAAAAAACTGCTTCTATTTTGTTTTTTAATATTGTTTTAGTTGAAAACACCAATGTTATGTACAATTTTACTATTAATTTATTATAAAAGTTTATTAAGAAATTATAAAGTGATAGGTTTAGAATAGACTTAATAGACTGCTGTACTTCCACATTTACATATTAATGAGGTCAAATGGGCCAAAATCTAATCAAGACAGAACCTAAACAGGCTCCAGATTCAAGAGTGAGTTTCAAGGGTCCAGGGTCCAAGACAGGGTGTAAAAAGAGTCAAGATCAAGTCCACAGGGGGTAGAAAACAATAGACTGAGTCTTAAAGGAGACACAATTGAGTCAATACTGAGCTGTAATTGAATAATTGAGTGCAATTGAGTTTACACAGAAGGCACCAAGAGTCACGGCAGACGATATCACATCAACACAGAACCTAAATGAGTCCAAGATGAATTAATTCACTGATATAAAATTAAAGGACAGATGGTTTCTTTTAACTGCACATGTTAAGTTGCTTTAGAGGCCTGAGAATCTGTCTTTAAAACACATAAATTTATTGGTATTTGGAAGATCCTTTAGCAGAAGACTGAGTTAAATGAATATAAGTCTAAAGGGATTCATGATCAAATCAAGGCATGTCAAGAAGGCTGAGAACGAATCAAGACCAAGAGAAACTCAAGGGGGTGAAGATCAAGACAGAGTGTAAAGGGACATTTTTTACTCTTCCTCTTATATCACCAAATGGAGATACGTGTTTTTCATTGGACCTGAATGAAATATGTAACGATGGAACAATGTGTTATTAATGTTATTATAAGAACTTTCATGTTACAAACATAATGATTTGTCCTGTTCTAGATGATCATATATTGTAATAGGTACTGGTCTCCTGATAACCTGCTCCTCCCCCTTCCTCGCTGGTTGTATATAAATACAGCATTCAGTTTTCAGTTCAGTGAATCTGGGAGATTCACAGCTGAGCTTTGTCTCAATTTAAAGGTAGGGCATCTCATGAATTTGATGCAAAATGTGTTTTAATTAATAATCATTTTATCAGACTTTTTAAAGACACTTTTGAACCTTATTTTTAAAGACACTTTTAAACCTTATTTTTAAAGACACTTTTAAACCTTATTTTTAAAGACACTTTTAAACCTTATTTTTAAAGACATGTTTAAATATTATTTTAAAAATGCCTTTAAACCTTTAAAAGACATTTTTGTCAGAGCCACCAATTTTAATCAGTCAGTCATTCTGTCATTATTTTAGTCACTTAATCCTGAATAGGGTCACGGTTGATCCAGAGCCCACCTGGAGTCATTGGGCACAAGGCAGGGCACCAGGGTGCTAATTGTAGTATTATATTGTATATTATATTGTATGTTGTACCGTATACTGGTTCAGATAGTTTGGTCAAATATTACTGTAAAAGAAATGCAGAACAGTATGATGCTTCACTTTGCTCTTATCATTTCTTTTATCATGCAGTTCTTATTACGGAATGTGTTGCCCACGTGTGCCTTTCGTTTAAATATGGATGGTTTCCCACTTTTACAGCATTGTAGGACCAAGCGCAGAACGGCCTTCACTTTTTTGTCCCAACAGTGCCAAGAAATCAACATCCAACTCTTCACTGAAAAGAATCTGCTTACCAAGGTAAAGCATCTAATGAGTTCTTTTGGGAATTGGTTTTCGTCTACAGAAGAGCACTTTATAGATTTCTATGGGCCATTTTCATAAACATGAAAATATGAATAAATAAAAGAAATATAATACAAATGAAAAACCACATATAATTAAATATATAAATAATTTCCATGATTTTCTTTTCCAACATCCCTATAGAGCAGGTGCTTCTACCAAACCCAATTAAACCCAATTAAAGATTATTGTCACAGTGTCATAATTAAAGTTTTGACACTGCAAAAAAGGGAACTGTCACACTCCTTCATCTGCTGCAGGATTTTTAGGCAACTGTGGAAACTTAGGAATTCATTTGGAATTTTCTCACTCAGTTAAACATTAGTTCTTTGCACATTATGTCATCTTTAAGAATGGATTCTAAGAATGTTTTATGAAGATTCCTTAAAGCACTGATTTCACTGATTGTGTTCTCTTCCATGTTTTCCAAATCCATCCATCCATTGTTTTAGCAGGAACACAGCAATGGATTCACAACTGGAAAAGACCACTCAGAGCCTGACCAAAGCTGAGGAGATGAGAAAGCAAACCCAGCTTGTGATGAAGCCCTATGCCAACTGGGAGCAATACCTGACCCCTGCTCCGCTCTCCATAGCCATAATGGGAGAGCTGGTCTTCATCTCCTCCAACACAGATTTCTCCATCAACAAAAACCCACCCCAGGGTGGCTACAAGTTCATCAGATACCCAGATTCATTTCGGGCCTGTCTAATGCAAGTGTGCAACTCTGGCTGGAGGGCTTTCAATGAAGCCCACAAGAACATGGATCAGATTCGGCTCCACACCATGACTGTCCCAGAATACATGAAGACTGCTGTGAAGATTCTGTTCCAGGGCAATGATGAGATTGTAGAGGCCCACCTTCCTAAACAGCTGGAGAACATTCGTGTCATTGCAGACGACTGTCTTGCACTGGCTACATCAACAGAGGAGTTTTTCACTGTAGTCATCAATATTATCCAAGAGCTGCTGGAAGCCTGTGTAAATGCTGAGCACTTTTATGGTGAAGAGCTGGAAGAGATCAAGAGGAAACTGGAGGAGAACAAAATAAGAAAACAATCATCAGAAGAAGCTGTTAAACGCTCTGAGAAGGCATTTCAAGCCATGCAAGATAAACTGAAGGAAGCACAGGAGACCTACGACGCAGCAATGAAATCTCTTCCCAGCGGATGGGAAATGGTGGCTATGGATCTGATTGGAGCTGTGACTGAGAGCGTCTCAGCTTTTGTCACCGGACTGACATTTATAATGGCTGATCCAGTGAATCAAATAGTTAAATTAGTTTCAAAAGAAATTGAATCTGTTGTAAGTTATAGAGTCTCTTCTATAGATGGTGTTGATAAACTAAACATCTACAGCAAGTCTGCAGAAATCCTGATGTGCACTGAGTTCATTCAGCAGTTTGTGCAGAAGAATGACATTGACTGGAAGGGTCTGTATGATCAGAAGGAGAAAAAATCAAGGTCAGATTTTGTGAAAAAGCAGTTCATCAGAATCAACAACAGTATAGAAAAAATCCCAGAATGCAAAGCAAAGAAGAGCGTCCAAGAAATATGTGAAGAGGGCATTGATATCTGTGATGAACTGGCAAAGCATGCACCAGATGGGAAGTGTGATAAACCCCAAACGAAGCAGCTGATCGAGAATATTCGTAAACTGACTCAATCTGCTCGCGTTTTTGACTCCAAGAGCAAAGATGTCACAAAATCTTCTTCTCTAAAACAAATAACACCCATGATGTTGAAGGAAAAGAATAAATGTGAGAAGAAGAGTGCTTCACAAAGGGCATCAGAGAACACCAGATTCTGCATAGAGCAGAGCCAAGCTCTACTGAACAAAACCAAAGAAACCTACAAGAAGAGAATGGAGAAAATGGAAAACAACCAAAAGGAACTGAATGACATCCTGAAAACCATGAGAGACTGTGAAATCAAAGACATAGACTTTAACACTGCAATACAGATGCTGGTGAAAGGGATGGATGCCATGGGGAGGGTCGGAGAACAGTGGGCGAAGATGGTGCGATTCTTTCAGATGGTGTCCAACATTGTGAAAATCAGTCTGACCAGAACTTTGAATGATTTTGCCTCCACGTCTGAGAAGACTCAGTCTCTGTCCTACAACTCAAAGCTCTTCTCCAAAGACCTGCTCTACAACCAAGCCTTTCAAGCCAGTAACATCGCCAGCCTCGTCCACATGATCTCTGGAACCTACTCTGAAGTGTCTGACAAGTACCTGATGGATCGAGTCAGCTCACTGGGGAAACTCATGGCCATGGACAAGAATAAGCCAGAGTTTCT
>JAVGWO010000293.1:0-10000 GCA_034509495.1 Acestrorhynchus altus | reverse complement strand
CAGTCAAACTGTACACCACTAAATCTCTTTGAACCGACTCTATTACTGACCAGTGAAAAACATCTCCAAATGTGACTTTACAGGATAGGGCAAAATTTTTTCTTAACATTTAATGACAGTTAATGTGAAATAATTAAGTAATTAACAGTAATGTTAGAGCATTTCTATTGGTCTATTCATCCAGAATCATTGACACACTTTACGGAGCAGATACAGTGTTCAAACAATGAAGAAAACTGAAAATGAAGATACATTGTTGTCTTACTTTGTATTTTTCATTGCTTTTCCATGATTTGCTTTTTCTTTCTTTCTTTCTTTCTTTCTTTCTTTCTTTCTTTCTTTCTTTCTTTCTTTCTTTCTTTCTTTCTTTCTTTCTTTCTTTCTCTTGGACAGCATACTGGCAGGTGGATTAGTAACTTCCTATAAAACTACTTTAGTAAACCCTTTTATGTAAGTCATTACAGAAGCAGTCATGACAAAATCATAAAGTAAATTATAACAACAAAATATAGCTGTAATAGATCAAATTGAACTAAATGAAAATAAACAAAATGGTAAATACTGTATTTCTTCATATGAAACATAAACAATGGATATTGTCATTCAGGGCAAGTTAGAGTTACAGTAAATTGCTCGCTCACAACAAACGTTCTTTTTTTGTCAAATAATTGAGATTATTTGCTTATAATAATGTGGTGTGGTGTTGGTAGGCAAGATCTAGAATCCTTTTTGCCAGTGGGAAAGATTTTCTGATGGGAAATAATTTCACATATAATATTAGAGAAATTACATAAACAAACCTCATTAATTTTTTTATCCACCCAGAAACAAAGTGAACTGAACATAAGAGAAATTACAAAAAGTCCAGTCTAACTGAATTATTGTGGTTAGGTAGGTTTGATAAGTAAGACAGAGATGAATAAGTACATAAATGGATATATTTCATATATTTCATAGCAAGCTTATATTAATTAAAATATTATTTTCCCTTAAGCAGGCTAAACTGGATGATTGGGAGAAAGTCTGGAAGAAGCAATAAGCAATAAGCAGCCCATAAAATAAAATTAAGGTAAACATCCTTATTAAACTCACACACCTCTTTACCACAACACTAATTTCACCTCAAATTTCTAAAATTAATATTTTACACATTTCCAGTGATTTTAAACTGTTTGATCTCAACATACTAAGATTTTTCTCTCTGTGACATTGCATGTTCTGGTGGCCATGTTGAAGGCAGAGATATTGAGATGTTTGTGCTGCTTCAATTTTAGAACAAATTTTACTAAACAAGTACAAAACAGGTCAAAAAAGTTTGTTTGTTTAACTTAATAATAAAATATAAAATCAGGAATCAGATAACAGTTTCAATGTATCTGGACACATTAACTGAATATCGGATCATTGTCCTTTTTCTGTTTTTTAATTCTGAAATGAAAAGCAAAGGGTCAGAATGTTCACAGACCAACCAGTAACTGATCAAATTCTCTGATGTTGTTTTTAAAAACATTAAAAGGACTTTCCACCCAAACTCACTCACACACATACTTCCCTTTAAAAGCCCATAGCTGCAAGCTTAGTTTATATTGTTTGTTACTGTGAAAAGTCATTTAAAATGTACTGATTAATTTGAATATGGCTCCACTGTATTAATGGCTGTGTTGCTGGATTTAACTGGTTTAGTTATTTGCTCTTTACTGTGATTTATAAATAAGTGAATAAATTATGAATTAATAATACTTATGATAAAATAATTAATAATAATTATGAATAAATAAATTGATATATATATATTACATTATAATTGTATAATGATACACTTATTAAATTTTTATTTTTATCATATGTGACACTAAAAACAGAAGAATAGTGAAGAGAATAAGCAGTGAAGAATAAGTCCTGTAAGAGTGGTTGTGTCTTGACTTACTGTAAATTCTAAGTGGATATTGTGGAATTTAAAAGAGAGAGCTGTAAATATCACGTGACCTTTGATCCAGGGCATGCGGAATGCTCAAACCATGACATCAAACGAGGCTCGTTTTTCACAAGGAAAAAGCCGAGATGGAGTGGATTTAGATTGGGTTTGGGGCAGCCAGTAAAGCCAAAAGAAGCGTGTCCGCCTAACAGAGAAACGCTGAAAATGTGTTTTCCTCCAGCTCCAGGGGCCTCTTACTCACCGGCCCTCAGACGCACAAAGGTCTGAGACTCGTTTACTCGTTTACTCATTCCTTCCAAAATGTTCTCTCTGGGTTATTTTTTTCCTGACTTCACCACACATCCTTTTTCTGGAAGGGTCACTGACCATCAAGACCCACACGGAGAAGAATTATTAGTGTGTATTTCTCCCACAGACTGTGAAACGCCGATTATAAAGCCCTACAGAAACCCACTCGCTGTTCACTTCGTGTCTGGCCTTGATATTAACCTTATTTATTAATCTTATGTTTCCTGTAGTGTATTAGCCAGTCAGAATGACCCCGTCCCCATCAATGTATAGACAAAACCAATGAAGATGAAGGATATTTAACCCCTGAAAAAATCTGCCCTCAAAATGATATTTTATTAGTAGTATTAATAAAAATACCAATATTAATAAACCATTCAGTTGTCAGAAGTAAACAGTCCTAGATTTGTTCACCCATGCAGTGAACACACACATACATATCACTGAGCTGCAGGGGTACCGCCTTCACTGCTGTGCCCTGGTACCAGAAAAATCCTAGATATTACACTTGTGTAGATGCAGGTACATTGAACAGTTATTATGGAGAGAAGGGGAATATGAATCTAAAGTGTTTTTTAACCCTTCAGCAATAAGGTCCCATCAGCAGAATGTTTCATGGCTGGTTAATGGTTGGTGCAGTCCCACCAGTGGAAGCATTTGTCATACTGTTGCGTATGTGAAGCAAAAATCAATAATAACCATTAGGCTCATCCAGCAAACAGTGTGGCCACACCTGTGTTTAGTGTGGTGTTTCCCTTGTTATACAGTGCAGAAAGGTTTTTTTGACTTCAGATTCAAAATACGGTGATTTAACACATGGCTCTCACAAGGCTGAAGTTTCCTGTCTGTCAGAATGTGCAAGAGGATCATATGAACATTATAGAGCCCCCTCTAACTTTATTGTAGTGCATTACATTTTCTTAGAACGAGTTCTAGATCATATGAAATGTATAGTTTTTATATAAGAATATAAAAAGCCTTTATGCTTAAGATATGCTTAAGAGAAATTCTGATATACAACAATATATCATGCAAACCTGAACAAAGTTAAATTATCAGTATTTATTTTTAACACAGAAAACATAGCATGATATATATGTAAATAGTCATCTTTGGGATGTTTTTATGATATAATTTACACATGACTGTACTATATATAGTGTCATCCATCCAGAAACCAAGCCATTTTCACACAAATGACCCACTCAGTTTTTCCCCCAACGAAATCAGACACAGATGGTAATCTGTATAACAATGTGAAATTAATAAATGGTCAATTTTATATCTTGTACAAAATATCTTGCTATATTGATATTTACAATATGTTGCCCAGTATTGCATTATTACTGTCAGATTAATGAATCAGCTTCATTGTTCTGCTCCATGTTTTAGCCTATGAAGAGTAGTTCTCAAACTTTTTATATGACTTATCACCCAGGATCCTCCAAAAACCTCAAAGTACCACATACAAGTCATTTCACAGACACACATGCCAAACACACTTATAAAGATTAGGCTTGATGTGGCCTCTACATCTTACATGTCCTCTCCTCCCAGTGGTTTTTGACCACTTTTATGGAGCTTGCCCACTTCTGTAATTGGTGAGCGAGCATGGTAGCCTGTTTGATTATTGTAATCAATCAATGTAGTAGCCTACTGAGACATCTTGGCAAGCCTGAGAGAAGAACAACAAGCGGAGTAAAGTATGGTGAACCTTTGTGTCTACCTGTCATCCCATTGGTTAATTATTCAGCAAATAATCCTGAAGCAGAAACTATTGTGAATTTCTTGTTTACTGATTGGTTTAGCATGTATCACTGGTGTATCTCCTGGGATGCTTTGCATACCAAAAGAGAACCACTGTTCTGGACTGTTGTTCTGTTCTGTAGCCCAAACAGTGTCAAAAGGTTGACTGATAGGTCCTACGAGGTTGGAGGGCCTTGTTGGTCCAGTGTAAAACAAAGAATTACCCAGAATGTCAAGAGTAATCCTACATTTGTTGTAAGGGGGAATCAGATATTTCACCAGACTATTGCTTTAAAATGCGTAGGGGTCACAGACAGAGGTACTTAAAAAATCACTTAAAAGAAAAATCTGATAAATTTTACACGAGTACCCCCTTTCTCTGTCTCCTATTATCTCTCTCTCTCTCTCTCTCTCTCTCTCTCTCTCTCTCTCTTTCTCTCTCTCTCGCTCTGTGAATGTATGTGTGTGTGTAATAAGGCATAGAGTAAAGATGTTTGGTAAACATTATTTTAAAATATGCTCCAGATTTTTCACAGTCACTCTGTTAGTACTGTGATGTATGGAGTAAATGTAAATGTAATGAAAAACTATAAATCTTCTGTTTTTATTTTATTTTGTTCTCTCCTGGAGCGGATGTGGAATCCAGCTGCTTGCTGATTAATGATCAAACAGCCGATTTATCAGAAGAGTGCATTATTTTCAGACAGAATGTTTCATTTCTCTCAAACAAAGGAACTCACAACTGCATCTATTCATCATATTCACAAACACACACCCGCACCCACACACACACACGCACACACACCCGCACACACACCCGCACAAACACACACACACACACACACACACACACACACACACACACACACACACACATTTTGACTTGTCTGCACAACATGGGCTAAAAGCTATGTATGGATTCTGATGTCAACGAGATGTAGCCCCTGAATTAAATGATGGAACTCATTTTGCGAGCAAGTATTATGGGGTGGAGCCAGAAAGTATCTATCGCATGTAGGCTACATTCACACCTAGCATTAACATGCATCCTGAGTGATCTGACCGTTAGTGACCAGCACGAAGTTCAGGTGTGAACATGATATGGTGCTACTTGAGGTCACATTGTAATCTGGTCATTCAAACTACAATCAGAGATGGTGAGAGATGCATATTGTTGTATTGAATATGCACAACCCATGTCAACAGCAACTGCCCCAGGTGAAAATATGTTATATAAGCATGAGACCACACTGTCCACAGAAGTTAGCTGAGCATGCTAAAATAAAAAATTAACTAATGGATAAAGGTGATAGTTGTGGCTAGTGCGCAAGCAAACCTACGTTCCTTAAATCGATTTGGGCTGAAGACTGGAACAAAACTGGGAGAATCTTACCCAAAGTCTCTTGGCATCCTACTCTGACAGAAAGGATGTTAGGAATCTAATCACAATCAGTCACAGGAGACACATTTAAAATGCCAGGTATGAATGGCAGTCATTTGTGATTGCAACACCCGATCAAATGTTAATGCCAGGCATGAATGGGGCCATAAAGCATGGCAGCTGCCTCAAACCTCTTTCTTCTCCAGGGCATGGTGGAGCTAATTTAGAGCTCTTACTCGCATTACATATTATATACTACATAGTAGTCCATACTACATAGTAGTCTCCAAGTAAATACAACTCACTCACAACCCACAACCACAACACACCTGGACTTGGTGAAATATACATTTCAAGTGCAATAATAACAAAGCAATACACAGTTTCAAGTGCAATAGCAATAATAATGTGCAATACCCCGTTCTACTGGACTCTTTTTCTATTTTTTCTCATGCACTATTTATATATATTGTAAATTGTTATATAGCCTCTATATTATATTTTCTTTATATTTATATAGTGTTTCTTTACTAAATTATCTCGTTCTACCTTTCTGTACTGTACTTATGTTGCGGCTGGAACCTTAATTTCCCTGAGGGAACCCTCCCAAGGGATCAATAAAGTTCTATCCTATCCTATCCTATTTAGTTTGAGCAGGAATGCTTGTGAGACTTTTGAGAATAGTCTACTTAAGACTTTATGACATTTTACTTTGTGTGTCATTCTAGCCAGACGTGTCCCTCAAGTGGCGAGATACTGGTGAAGAAAGCAGATGGAGAATTCCATGTTACATGCAGTGTGAATGTACTCTAATGCTAGCAACACCCAATCAAATGTTAATGCCAATGGCATTGTAGCTTACCTCCCTGGCTTACCTTGCATCTTACCTGCCTGGACATGGATGGAAGGGAAAAAAACGATATACGATTGCAGCAAATGACTGATTGAAGACACAAGGCATGTCTAGCAGGAGTTTGCCAGAACTTACCTGAGGAAGCCACAGTCCTTCTGGAAAGTCTCCTGGGAGAAAACCCTGTGCACAGATGACGCCAAAACACAGCTTTTGCTTATTATTGTACCATTAAAAAATGAGGCCTTCAAAGAAAAGAACACAGTGTCTATAGTCAAGCATGGTGAAAGTTCAAAGATATTTTGGCATTGCTTGATACACTTGATGCCTTGACTACATGCATGGCCTTCAAAGAATTTTGGACCACAATGTAGGGCCCAGTGCCAGAAAGTAGGATCTACATCAGAGGTCATGGGTCTTCCAGCTGGACAATACCTGAAAGCATACTTCAGAAAGCATCCGGAAATGTTTTAAAGCAAAGCACAGGAGATTTCTGAGACAAGTGAGTCCAGATCTAAATCCTATAGAATGCTTGTGGAGGGATCTCTGCAGCAGTTAGGAGAAGGCACCATTTAAATGTGAGAGACCTGAAGGGGCTGGCAAAAGACGAGTGATCGAGAATTCCATTGGAGAGATTTAAAAATTTAATTTGCTTACAGAAAGGGATTGATCTCAGTTGTTGTTTCCAATATTATTTTCTGGTAGGTGTCTGAAAAAGTGGCCAATGAGAGGAAGCAGGTAGGCGTGGTCAGTGACACACACACACACACACACACACACACACACAGTGCATCCTGTTTATGCAATAAAGTTTTAAACAGTGTGTGAGGAAATAGCTGCTGGGTTGTCCACTATCACCCACCCATAAATATTTACAGAGAGACAGATTCCTGCAGTGCCCGGAGATGAGTCTGTGCTTTTAAATGCTCCAGTAAGACAACAAATGGCATTAACGTTTTTATGTTTAGTCTAATTCTTAGCCGTCTGCATGTTTAAAATAAGAGATCATACTTCAGTACAGGAGTTATTGTCATTATTAGATGAAAAACAGCCACTTAAGCATAAATATAATCTCTCAGGCTTTCTTTCAGAAATTGTATGACTGACTATAAACACTACTATTTTAGTAAACTGTCATAACAGTGTGCTATATTACTGTTGTATTGACATATTCATATGACTGAGATTGTCTGAAATCACGTTGAACTCATTCAACTCCTGCATTTATGTACAAAAAAAACCATCAAATCCTTTCATTCAGAACAGAACTTTATATCCTCGAAAATATAACTGACGAAATAACGTACAGACGAAATAATGAAAAAAAAAAAAGCTTGGAAGTCGATAAAAAAAGATGTTATCTCTTTATTTTTTTTGTTTCGGCAAAAAAAAGCTTTTTGATCCACCAAAACAAAGCTTGCTGATTAAAATACTGAACCAGCAGAAATCCATGATGGGAGTAACTGGTGATAGTTGCTTAACGCATGCAATGCACAAAAGATCCAGGTCCAGGCAGATGATCAGTTATTGCTGATGTATTGTTTATTTTAAACGATAAATGAAAACAAAAGAAAAGGACTGCCTGTGTTTGCCCAACAAACTATTCAGGTGCACCACATGGTTAAAGACTGTCTCAGGCTGGTACCAGCACCCCCCTGAGGCCAGGTAGACCACTCCATTAATGGGTTTGGGACACCCCCTCTACCTGTAGAGGGAGCACAGTCTTAGAAACAGACGTGTTAATAATAATTAAACAACCAAAATCAAATAAAGTAACACAAATCAAACAAAGAGCAGAAGTGGCTCCTACAATCTCTATATTCATTTTCTATATATTATCTCTTTATATTTTTATCTGTATTTACTTGTTCTTTTCCTCAAAAGAGTTAACATAATTATAAGGACAACTGGACTTTTCCTATTACGCTAAATAATAAAACGATGACAAGAAATGAAGACATAAGGAATTTAAACAAGTTTAAAATCATAGAAACATAAAAGTTCATATACAGTGTATATAGTTCATAAATGTAGTGGAATAATAACTGCTGTTTGTTACAGCAGAGGCTTTTTATTCCAGTCTGTTATCTGAACATACATAACCAGACATATGTATATATTATATGGATACACAGGTAAATACGGCTATCTGTTCCAGTGGATTTTGGGTCTGTTTCAGGGCTGATGCAGGCTGGACCAGGCTATGTTACGCTGTTTCTGTTCCTTTGTTTTTGCTGCTGTAGTTTTACGGTAAAATTATGTAGTTTATGATACAATTTTAAATAAAGCTGGACACAAGTTTATAATAAAGTTGGACACAGGTGTTAAGTCAAGCTGGACAAAGACTTACACAAAACTGGGACACAATTTTAAGGAAGGGTTGGACACAGGTTTAAGGTAAATTGGAACATAGGTTTAAAATTAAGTGGGACACAAGTTTAAGGTAAAGCTGGGCACAGGTTTAAGATCAAACTGGGCATGGGTTTAAGATAAAGTGGGACACCGATTTATGGTAAACTGTGACATTTTAAGGTGAAATAGGAAAGACAGTTTTAAGATAAAGTTGGACACAGTTTTAGGGTAAACTGGAATACAGTTTTAAGATAAAGTTGGACACAGGTCAGTGAAGTTGGGGTGTTATGAGGTGCAGTCAGTAAGGGTGGGATGCTTTGAGGCACTGTCAGTAATATTGGAGTGTGATGAGGTGGAATCAGATAGGTGAGGTGGAGTCAGCAATGCTGTGGTGTGATGAGGTGCGGTCAATAATGCTGAGATGTAATGAGGTGGGGTCAGCATTGCTGGGGTGAATTGTTGAGTTGAGGTGAGCCAGCGCTCACTAATGTTGGAGTGTGATGAGGTACAGGTTTAGTAATAGAAATCACTAAGTTAGACATGTGTAGGTCAGTAATGTTGGGGAAGTTGTGAAGTGGGGGTCAGTAATAACTTTTTTAATACTGGCTTTCTGTCTGGCAAAAAGGTCATCTCTGAGATGAAACTTGGTCTGCACCTCTCTCTGCTGTGGATCTCTGACAACGAGTTTCTAACTTATTTTCAGAGCCCATTTTCCATTGTTCTGTAAATTTCCGAACTGATTTTGTTTAATAGAACCTTCAGTTCCTCTGATAGTTTTGTTGGATTCATGAGCACAGCTGTTGCTTTTTATGGGTTGGCTTGACAGGTTGAGATATATGTATTAATTTGGTTATAATCTGATAGGAGTTTTCAGACTGAGAGTGAATGCTTTGGTGGCTGAACTGTCTCCCTAGATAGCCCCCTCTGATCCTGCTGTGAAGCATGTACAGACCTAAGGCTCAGCAAAACTCTTTGCCTCTTGTGTATAAAGTGCAGTTGTGGTTGTTTGTAACCGTGTAGGCCAACATATTATGGGTCAAATAATTTTGACAGTGTTCCTCAGAAGAAGCATAGCAATCAATATACTAAATACGTAAGAAAGTTATCTATATAATTAATGTTCTTTAGGAAGTCAGGATTCATACTTTTCGCTCTGAAGACTAAGACCAAGAATTTCCATTAACTGATGTGGAATGAGAAGAGTGCATTAAGGAGATCAAAAAAAGAATTGACCTGTGTAGAGAGACAGAATAGTGGAAATATTATCGATTATTATATTACACAGTATCCATTTGATCTTACTTACTTTGAGCAGACTACTGCTCAGGTTGGAGAGCATCCCTCCCACCCCATCCATCCCTGCTGTAGTTGGAGAAGATGGTGTGGCTGGGAGTGGAGAAGGCAGGCTTGGGTTTGGCTGAAGGGACACAGAGGAACTCCTGTTGTG
>JAVGWO010000292.1:0-11904 GCA_034509495.1 Acestrorhynchus altus | reverse complement strand
TGGACTGAGTTCATCATTCATGTGCTGGGGTTCGATTCCCAGTCTGGTCAACTGTGCTGGGCAATGCCAGAAGAGTCCTAACACTACTCTGGCCCATCTCTGAGTAACCTTATAAATCTATGTTTAACAGTGTCAACGTAATGCTGTAAATGTAGTTTTGCTGCATTAACACCTAAATTACAGCAGAGTTCATGCCTCCGACTGACTGATCCAGCACATTCAACCCCTTCAGAGTCTAACATATAAACCATTATGATCTTTAACATTATTCTTTAAAACCTTTTGAGTTTTGGTTGAGACAGTCCAGTTCTTTTCTCCTTAGTCCAGGTAAGACATTTCTGATGCCATCTCTGCTCCAAGAGGGGCTTGATATTAGAAATGCTGCTAATTATAATTGCTGATATTAGCAGTGCTGCTGGAGTGTTCAAACCCCTCGGTGTCACTGCTGGACTGAGAACAGTCCACCAATCAGAAATGTCCAGCCAACAGCATCATGTGAGCAGCGTCCTGTGAGCACTGATGAAGGACTAGAGGATGACCAACACAAACTGTGCAGAAACAGATGAGCTTCTGTCTCTGACTTTACATCTACAAGGTGGAGACACTCGGTAGGAGTGTCTCATAGAGTGGACAATGAGTGGACACCATGTTTAAATACTCTAGCAGCACTGCTGTGTCTGATCCACTCATACCAGAGCAACACACACTATCACACCACCACCATGTCAGTGTGACTGCAGTGCTCAGAATGACCCACCACCCACATAATATCTGCTCTGAGGTGGTTCTGTGGGGTCCTGATCATTGAAGAATTAGATCAAGAGTGAGATGCTCCTGTATGATAAGAGGAGATGATATCATCCAGTCTATTATTCTGAACATGGAGGACTGTGTGTTGTGTTTGACAGTATATGACAAATAAACTTTGATTGGATTTGATACTCAAGTTGTCTTGTTCTGATTTACTGGAAGTAGTTCTGGACAGTGAAATCTGTCCACACCCAGATTTAAAACACTAAGACTGTTTTAAAAAGCCACAAATGGACAAGCCCATCCCAGCTTGATGGCACTGGTTAAGAACTAATCTGTACCTCTTTCTGCTTCAGATATTTTAGCTTCAGATTTTTTCATGTAGGTGGAGCCACAGTCCTCTTTATAAATAGCTCCGACAGCACAACTTATTCTTTACGTAACCCAGGACACAGGTATTAGGTACGTTATATTTCTGTATTATTTATGCTGTATTTAACTGGCCTTACTTTCATTATTTTATAATCAACGATGTGGAATGGAATGTTTATTTTATTCATATTCGCAGCAGTGTCATTTAAAACCATTCAAATGTGTAACTTTAATATAATTTTTACATTCACAGAGCTCCTTCAAAAGGTTTGGGACCATGGAAACCAGAAAAGTGTATGTGCTGTACACTGGAGGAACATTTGGCATGAAAAAAGACGAGCATGGTAATGTAACCGTTTATTAATTTAACATCACTGCAATTGTCCATCTCAGACTACAGTTTTATTTGTTTTGTCTTTCAAGTGTCTTCAAAAGTGTGTGTGAGTGTGTGTGTGTGTGAGTGTGTGTGTGTGTGTGTGTGTGTGTGTGTGTGTGTGTGTGTGTGTGTGTGTGAGTGCATAAATGAGCATAAATTCATGAATAAATTTAAAATTGGACAAATGAACGTATTTCATTATTTCCACTTAAAGGCAAACTTGTTCCACAATCTCTGGAGATGGTCACGGACTTCATCATTAATCACATCATCCTTTATGAGAAGCAACCTGGAGAAACTGAAGATGCGGTCAGGAAACGCATTGTCACTGAAGATGGGTTCATCACACTGTAGTGAGCTGTCACGCTTCTGCACAATCTAACACACAACATACTGTACTTTATGTACTGAATTACTGAATTACTAGAAATTAATACAAACACTGGTATAGAAACTCTGATAAGCATCTGATAAACATCACATAATGGTGTTTGAAATTATATAGATGACGATCATCATAATGATGATAGAAGACTGTTTCCTCACAAAAAATGCATATTTATTAATTATGTTTTATAATTGATTGCAAAAGATGTTTCTTCCTTTGTATGTGTTTGGTTGTGTCAGATCCATCTCTCAATATAGTTAAAATGTAGATCAAACATTCATTTTTTTAATTATGTGACAAAAACATTTTTAATGGGAGGGTGTCCTAACTTTTTAACATGACAGTGTGAGTGCTGTGGTACGATCACGCACAAAAGATCCAGAACAGAATCTTGATTTCAGAATCCAAAGCTTTTTCAAACCCTAAAATACAGTACCAGTCAAAAGTTTGGACGCATTCACTGCATGTATTATAGGGGACATAACGTAGGGACTGCTTTTCATATTGATATTAAAATCATACCTACTAATTACATGTGCTTTATGGACAAAAATATTTGCACATCTTCTCATTCATTATTCAGTGCTGACATAATTGACTATTTCCACATTGACTCGTGTGTGTGTGTGTGTGTGTGTGTGTGTGTGTGTGTGTGTGTGTTAACTGTCTTTAGAGAAGTTTCTAAAATGTGTACATTTGCTTTCTCAAACTGTTTTCCAGTCACCAGTTGGCCGATGATGCACCCAAAGACCCTCCAAAACAGTACAAAATTCTATTCAAAATAGAAAGCATGAATCCACTGATCGACTCCTCAAGTCTGATTCCTGAAAACTGGAATGAAATGGTTACAAAAATTCAGGTAAAATATATGAAATAATTGTTCATCTTCCTATTAAATTTGTTGGAGCTAAATTTTAATAAATCTCTCAATCACTCTTCCTTTCTTCTTCTCTCTCCATCATATTCTTACAGGACAATTATGACAACTATCAAGGGTTTGTTGTCATCCATGGCACAGACACAATGGCCTACACCTCCTCTGCTCTGTCCTTCATGTTGAGTGACATTAAGAAGCCTGTGATCATTACTGGAGCACAGGTCTGATTTGCCTTTCACCATAGATTTTAATAGAGTTATCATTTTAACACATTTCCTCCTAAAAAAACATGTTTACAGAATTCTTTTACCTATATCATTTTCTTCTTCTTCTTCTTCTTCTTCTTCTTCTTCTTCTTCTTCTTCATTAATTAATTAATTAATTAACTGTATCTACTAGCCAAAACCTAAAAGCAGTTTTGTTTTGAGTTTCATTGGTTGGAGTGTATAAATAAAAATGTGGCTGGGACTTGAAATCCCAATCAACAGGAAATTCTCATCAGAATTGTGGCTGAAAGCACAACTGACGGACAGGGCCTGTTCACAGCATGTGAATAAAAATCCAGGGAACAGTTGCCATATATGGAGCCATGTGGAGCAAGAGGTCTTTGATCAGCTTCGTGTTTGGGCCACAAGAGGATCATTTCCAATAGGCTTGGATTTCAGCCTCTGTTTGTAGACCAGTATGAGTATATGCTCCCATACCTGCAAATTCAGCTCCTTCTTTCACACTATGGCCTTTGACTGCCCAAACGTACACGGTCAGATGAACTGAAAGTTTGCACTGTCCCACATCTTCTCCATCTGCTTCAGTCAAACCACCAGAAAAAATGTACATAAAGATTTTTCTCCCTCTTGACCAGTAGATGCCCATCTTCCATCCTCGCACTGATGGTCTGGATAACTTTGTTGGTTCCATGCTGATGGCAGGCTACTATTCTGACAAGCAGAGTATGCAGAAGGTCAGTTGAAGGACGTCGATTCGTAAACGATTTCTTCTGTTACACCAACTGTAGATTTCAGATTTCTTTTGATAATTTTGCTCAAAACTGTCCTTTTGTTCATCACTATGATTATCTCCTTCTTTCTATAATTAATCAGCTCCTCTGATCACACAGGAGCTCTTTGTGGTTCTATAATTCCAGACTGTAGTTCATCTGTTTCTCTGCAGACTTTATTCTCCTCCTTTCACCCTGATCTTCAATGATCAGGACCCCACAGGACCACCACAGAGCAGCTGTTATGTGGGTGGTGGGTCATTCTCAGCACTGCAGTCACACTGACATGGTGGTGGTGTGTTAGTGTGTGTTTGTGTTACGAGTGGATCAGATACAGCAGTGCTGCTGGAGTGTTTAAACACTGTCCACTCTAACAGACACTCCCATTTAGTGTTGGTCATCCTCTAATCTTCATCAGTGCTCACAGGACGTTGTCGGCTGGACATTTCTGGTTGGTGGACTGTTCTCAGTCCATCAGTGACACTGAGGGTTTTAAACACTCCAGCAGCACTGCTGTGTCTGATTCACTAAAAGGAGGAGAATAAAGTCTGCAGAGAAAAAGATGAACTTCAGTCTGTAATTATAGAACTACAAAGTGCTCCTGTATGATATAATAGAGCTGATGATTTTGATAGTGAGTTTAGAAACAAGAAGATGGTCTTTATGTCATGGCTGTTCAGTGTATATACCACCAACTATATAAGAATTAAGAGCATCTCTAATTAATGCTTCCAACATCACAATACGACATTGCAGTAAAATATGCAGTCCAAGCAGATTTGACTGACGTTCTTCAATCTTACAGGTGATGCTTTATGATCTGAACAAACTGTATCAAGGGAACCGAGTGGTGAAGTTTGACTGTGATTCCTTCAGTGTGTTTGACAGCCCTGATGTGTATCCTCTTGCTAGTCTGGAAACCACAATCAAATGTAAGTGTTCATTGACTTTACTGTTAATCAGACCTCTACTCTTAATATGCCAAACCTGCATGTAGCTTTCTAATTGCCCTTTTATGTCTCAACAGCAGAAAACAGTGTATTTACAGATAAAGTCCTGTCCATCAACAAAAATAGCCAATCAGCTTGATGGTTACTGATAAATTCCAAGTGAATCCACAGATTCATTGCACAAATCACATATGTTGTGCATGATTGAGCCAAAGGCTACAATATATTCTCAGAGTCTGATTTTAACAGCTTCAGTTTCCAGTATTTTCATCTCTTCATTCAAAGAGATTGGACCTTGGGCTTCATTATTATCTATTGTCGTTATATAACCATCAGTCTGCACACAAATCTTCAGTGGTGGTTTGATTTTGGTTCAAAATGGACAAAAAGGCTCTTCTTAAAATTTGGGCTAAAAAAATCTGGGCTAGACCTAGAGAGGTCTCTCAGTGATCCCAGGTAATACATCCACCTGAGTCTGGGACATGACCAGTAATTTCATAAAAGCAAAAATGGAACTCTTTCAAAGCCCAAGAGAAATCAATTGCTTGCGTCAGAAGGTCTTTGCTGTCCTGCCCTTTTCTCAAGGTTCAGACTTGCCCACACTATTCCCTGATGTCAGACTGGTAGAACCCTCTGGTGAACTCAGGTCACCTCAGCTTACTTCTTAGTACACACTATGATGCTTTTTCATTGAAATTAATGGATCTTCTCACACATTGTTATTCAGATTGAAAAATGCAATATCCTGCCCAAGGACTTTTTTTATTTTTATTGTTTTTATTTGTGGTACCTGGTACCCAAACCTTAGTCTGTCACACAGAGGACAATGTCATGACCTGCTACACTATGAAAGCCACTTTCAGCCTATCACTCATCTGGATATAAATATTAGTGCCGTCTGTATAGTATTATTCACAATTCATGTGTTTAAAGCTAAACATTCTCATCATGTTCACAGTGATTTCATCAAAAATTGAACGTCAGTCTGTCTCAGGCGACCCTTGCATTGTGGAATCCATGTTCACTCTGAAAGAAACACCAGAAGTGAGGGTCCTGCGATTTTTCCCTGGGATTACCGAAGGCTATGTAAGTCAAATATTGAAATTTCTGATTATTATTTCAAGATTAATTAATTAATTACCAGGGATGATTTTTGCGATAATCAAAGGTAGACAACTTCTTGGGGTTCCTGTGAGTCACTTTGTAGTTTTATAATTCCAGACTGTAGTTCATCTGTTTCTCTGCAGACTTTATTCTCCTCCTTACACCCTGATCTTCAATGATCAGGACCCCACAGGACCACCACAGGGCAGCTATTATGTGGGTGGTGGGTCATTCTCAGCACTGCAGTCACACTGACATGGTGGTGGTGTGTTAGTGTGTGTTGCTGGTACGAGTGGATCAGACACAGCAGTGCTGCTGGAGTGTTTAAACCCTTCAATGTCACTGCTGGACTATTGTGTTCTCCAGGTGCGTGGAGTTCTGGAGGGAGCTGCTGGTGTTATCCTGGAGACCTATGGCAGTGGGAATGTTCCAGAATTAAATTGGCTAAGGGATCTCCTGATTGACGCATATAAAAAGAACGTTCTGATGTTGAACTGCACTCAGGTGTACCGGGGCACTGTCTTACCCATCTATGCTGCATCTGCGGTAGGTCTCCTCATAATCACTCTTTGTGTGCTGAAAATGATATGTTCTATGTTCTAGATTCAATTTAAACAGTTAAAATCTGAGAAACCGTATTCAAACTTGTTCAGTTTGAGTACGTATGTAATTCTTTTACAAAAAAAGAAAAGAATATCAGACAGCACTCATATAATCCTCAATGTGTTTATTTTACTCTCAGCATGCTCATGGTGCACCAATCAAAAGCATTATTTAGACAAAGGAAATGGGTATCGTCATGTCACAGGTAGACCCAAAATAATTCAGTTTAAAGAGTAAATATATGCATCAACACATTCTGGAAAATAGTCAGTAAGTCATTATTTTATCCACTTCTTCCTGAATAGGGTCATGGTTCATCCAGAGCCCACCTGAAGTCATCAGGGGCCATTCTGGCAAAAATTGACTTTAAACAAATAAGCACAAATCACAAACCGTGAACCTTTTAATAAGTATAAATTACAAAAAAGAAAAAATTAATGAAAGCAAATCAGAGAAAAGTCTGTTTTATAAGTGTTTAACTTAAAAATACACCAAGCTTCTCTCTGTTGGAGGCCCTATTGTGAGGGTATGATGCCCATTTCCATTGTCTATGTAATGTGTTTGTTGATACACCATGAACACGCTGAGGAAGGCCTGAGAGCCACAATGGTTGTGTTTTTATCAGTGAGTACAATAAACACATTGAGCATTACTCGAGTGCTGTTCGATACTCTTTCCTTGATTCATTGTTTTGCTGGATCAACATGTGATCTCAGCCTGGATGTCTCTCTCTGTCATGCTATTCCTTTGTTCGTTCTAGTCATCAGAGATATGAACACAGACTGTAACTGTAAATGTGATTTACTTCATTTTGTTCTAGATACTGACGGAAGCGCATGTTATTCCTGGCTATGACATCACTCCTGAAGCAGCACTGGCCAAAATGATCTGGGTGCTGAAATCAGATCTTGATTACAAAACAAGGCGTAAGGTGAGTCACAGCATTGTTTTGAAAGTGAAGCGAATCTATTTCATTAGTCTGGAGAATTAGTGAAGTTCGGTTTCAGCCACAACAGGCAATTCACACAACAAACATTGACATTTATGGCATCAATCTGACACTCTTTATCCAGAGCAACTTACTTTCTCATATTACAGAAGTGGAGGACAGTAGTGATAGGAGTCTTACCAAAGTACTCTTGTTGGTGTAGTACCGCATAGTTGCCCAGACTGGAAATCAAACCTCAGTCTCCCAGATGATGTGGTGGCTCACTGGTGGCATTATCTGTTGCACCACACCAACCATATTATGAGCTAATATGAGTACAAAACAACCTGAAGACATCCTAATATTTTTATGATCTGATGTATTTCAGGTACTGGAACACAGTGTTTGTGGAGAGTCATCTGCCCCCCAACTGCTGGTACGTTAGAAGCATTTTCAGAATCATAAATTCAGATTCATGACAATAAAGGCATTCCTGTTTATACTTTTCTCTTTCTCAGCTGAAATAACCACCAAAGTCCACATGTCTAAATCACTGATGTTTAAAGCCACATAAAACATTTAAGGGTCCATGTGGGTCAAGACAATTAAAAGCTGACTGTTCTGATGCCAAATGAACTGATTCACTTTGTACATTCTCTGTTTGAAGTCATTTAACTATGTTCAAAGAATTGTTTAACTCAGAACTTTTGCTAATCCTCTTACCCAAGATACTTGAACACGGTGTTACCCCAGAGCCATGTACTCCCCCACTGTAGGTACGTTAGAAGCATTTTCCGAATTATAAATTCAGATTCATGAAAATTAATGCATTAATGTTATATTTTTCTCTTTTTCAGCTGAAATAATCACCAATGTCAACATGTCTAAATCACTGATTATTAAAACGTGTCCATGTGTGAAAAATGGAACTTATATCCTCTAAGACAATTAAAAGCTGACTGTTCTGATGTCAAATAAACTGATTCATTGCATGCATTCTCTGTTTGAAGTCATTTTTTTCTGTTTAAAGAATTGTGTCTGTCAGAACCTTTGTTGATCCTCTTATCCAGAGCAACTTACAAGGTCACTCATATTACAGAGGAGGACCAGAGTAGTGTTAGGAGTCTTGCCTTAGGATTGTTAGTGGTGTATCATAGCATAGTTACCCAGACTGAGAATCAAAGGTCAGTCGCCTACATGGTGTGGTGACCTCTATATGTTGCACCAGACCAACTCCTGTGGCTTACCTCTTCTGATTATTCAAGTGTTCGTGTAAACAGCATTCTCCTATTTTAATTAATAAATCTCCTAAACAGGACTTGATTTTAGCACAGTAGTCAGATTTCTCAGTGCATGTATACACTGTACTCTGATTTCTTTCAAGCTGCAGCTGTTCCTGAATCATGGATGAGCATGCAGCACTGTCACTAGCATAGACTCCGCCTTCCTGGCATCACTGTCAGCTTCTTCTGTCAGTTTATTGGCTGGTTGCTGAGTTGAAATCTGATTATTGCCTGACATAAAACTGTGTCCTGTTTATTATTCAACACCTTGAATTACTGCAATAAACAGGGAGGCAGGTTTGTATGGAGGATGTGGATTCATTTGGGATAATTTGGTCAAAACAGAGCAGAAGTAAAAAAAAAAAAAAATCAGCCATTACGGGTGTACTTTGTGCACTGCTGGTTCTGGTCCCAAGCCTGGATAAATGATGAGGGTTGCATCAGGAAGGGCATGTGGCGTAAAACTACAATGCGGATAACAAATATGACTGCCATACCAGATTAGTCGAGGCCCGGGTTAACAACAACTGCTTCTGGTGCTGTTGACTAGCAGGGTGCCAGTGGAAGTTGGAGGTGGATACAAATTGTTCTATCATGGTGTAGATAGGAAGAGAATTGAGTAGGGATAATCCTAAAGGAACAGCTTGTGAAAAGTGTTCTGGATGTAAAGAAAGTGTCAGAAAGGATCATGAGCTTGAAGTTGGAAGTTAATGGTGTAATTTTGAATGTTGTCAGTTCATATGCAGCACAGGCTGGTTGTCAGTTAGAGGAGAAAGGGGAATTTTGGAGTATGATGGATGAAGTGGTAGAAGATGTCCCTAGAGAGGAGAGGTTGTTGATTGGTGCAGACTTCAATGGACATGTTGGTGAAGGGAACAGAGGGGATTAAGATACTGGGTATGTATGACACCAAATGACACCAAAGACAGAAATGCAGATGGTTATAGATTTTGAAAAGAGAATGGAAAATGGCTGTGGTGAACACTTATTTTCAGAAGAGTGAAGAACACAGGGTGACATACAAGAGTGGAGGGAGGTGCACACAGGTGGATTATATCCTTAGCAGGAGATGCCACCTAAAACAGATTGGAGATGTGGTGCCAGGGCAAAGTGTAGGACAGCAGCATAGGGTGGTTGTCTGTATAAATGAGATTAGAAACAAAGAAGGGAAAGAGAGTGAAGACAGAGCTAAATATTAGATGGTGGAAGCTGAAGGAGGAGGATGGTTGTAGGCAGTTCAGGGAAAAATTGCAACAGGCCCTTGGGGGCAGTGAGGAGCTACTTGAGGTCTGGGAAAGTACAGCTAAGCTGGCAAGAATGGTAAGAATGTGTTGGATGTTTAGTCTGGTCAGAGGAAAGAAGACAAGGAAACTTGGTGGTGGAATGAAGAAGTCCAGGAGAGTATTCCGAAGAAGAAGGCAGCTAAGAAAAAGTGGGATACCCAGAGAGATGAAGGAAGCAGGCAGGAGTACTGTGAGGCTAGTCGCATAGTGAAAAGAATGGTGGCAAAGGCAAAGGCTCAGGCCTCAGTTGTATGAGAGGCTGGACAGTAAAGAAGGAGTAAAGGACTTGTATCATTTGGCCGAACAGAGAGAGAGAGCTGGAAAGGATGTACAGCAGGTTAGGCTGATAAAGGATAGAGAGGGAAATGTACTAGTGAGTGAACAGAGAGTGTTGAGTAGATTGAATGAGTACTATGGAGAATGATAGAGAGGAGGACAAAAACAGGGGGATAGATAGTGTATCAGGAAGTGCAGAGAATTAGTAAGGTGGAAGTGAGGGCAGCTTTAAAAAGGATGAAGAATGAAAAGGCATTTGGTCCAGATGACATACCTTTGGAGGTACGGAGATGTTTAGGAGAGAAGGCAGTGGACTTTTTGACCAGGTTGTTTAACAAAATCCTGGAGAGTGAGAGGATGCCTGATAAGTGGAGAAGCAGTGTACTGGTCCCCATTTTTAAGAACTGTGATGTACAGAGCTGCAGTAACTACAGAGGAATAAAGTTGATGAGCCACACCATGAAGGTCTGGGAAAGAGTTGTTGAAGCAAGGCTAAGGTGAGAGGTTCAGATCAGTGAGCAGCAGTTTGGTTTCATGCCCAGAAAGAGTACCACAGATCCAGTTTTTCATTGAGAATGTTGGTAGAGAAGTATAGAGACGGTCAGAAGGAGCTACATTGTGTCTTTGTGGATCTAGAGAAGGCATATGATAGAGTGCCAAGAGAGGAACTGTGGTACTGTATGAGGAAGTCAGGTGTGGCTGAAAGGTATGTGAGGGTGGTGCAGGACATGTATGAGGATAGTGAGACAGTGGTGAGGTGTGCCGTTGGAGTGACAAATGGTTTCAAGGTGAAGGTGAAAGGGTTACATCAGGGATCAGCTTTGAGCTCTTTCTTGTTTGCTATGGTGATGGACAGATTGACAAATGAGGTCAGGCAGGAGGCTCCATGGACCATGATGTTTGCAGATGACATTGTAATCTGTGGTAACAGTAGAGAGCAGGTGGAAGAGAACATGGAGAGATGGAGGTTTGCACTAGAGAGGAGAGGAATGAAGGTCAGTAGAGACAAGATGGGATACATGTATGTGAATGAGAAGGAGGCAGGTGGAAAGGTGAAGATGCAAGGAGTAGAGGTCATAGAGGTGGATGACTTCAAATATCTTGGGTCAACCATCCAGAGCAATGGAAAATGCAGAAAAAATGTGAAGAAAAGGGTGCAGGCAGGATGGAGTGGGTGGAGACGGGTGTCAGGGCTGATGTGTGACAGAAGGAGAGCAGCAAGAGTGAAAGGGAAAGTTTACAAGATAGTAGTGAGACCTGCTATGATGTATGGTTTGGAGACTGTGGCTCTGTCTAAAAGACAGGCGGCTGAGCTTGAGGTGGTGGAGATGAAGATGCTGGGACTTTTGTTGGGAGTGACAAGGATGGACAAGATTAGAAATGAGCTGATCAGAGGGACAGTGAAGGTGGAGCAGTTTGGAAGTAAAGCCAGAGAGGCCAGGTTGAGATGGTTTGGACGTGTGTTGAGGAGGAATAGTGGACATATTGGACAAAGAATGTTGGAGATGGAGCTGCCAGGCAGAAGGAGAAGAGGAAGACCTCAGAGAAGGTTTATGGATGTAGTGAAGGTGGACATAGAGATGGTTGGTGTAACAGTGGAGGAGGCAGTGGTTAGGGCAAGATGGAGGCAGATGATCCGTTGCAGCGACCCCTAAAGAGAGCAGCCAAAGGAAGAAGAAGAAGAAGAAGAAGAAGAAGAAGAAGAAGAAGAAGAAGA
>JAVGWO010000291.1:0-11928 GCA_034509495.1 Acestrorhynchus altus | reverse complement strand
GAGAGAGAGAGAGAGAGAGAGAGAGAGAGAGAGAGAGAGAGAGAGAGCAATCATTTAATAAGTGCTGTCAGAGCTGTCAGACTAGAGACATAGAGACAGCACACACATTCAGTTTACATTATGGTTAAGCTTAGGGTTAGTCTAAGGGTTAGGTTAATAATTACCATATAATGCTGTCAATGGCAGTAGAGCAACATGAAGGATCTGGGAGATCTTCACAAACCATCAAGAGGGAGAATTAACAGATTGTCCATTTGTAGATTACTACACGATGCAGGACTACATTCACACTGCCCTGCAGTGGTTTCGTGCCATACTGTCTTGGAGTCCCTCTGAATGGCAGGTAGTCATCTTTAGAGACAATTCAAAACTTTTGTTATGGTGACGACAACCAGGACATCCGTGTCTGGAGGCACTGTAGTTGCCATCTTGCCAGACCTATCCTGTATTGATAATGTATATAATTTATATAGGACACACTATCCACACTCCACCTCGTTAAATCTGCAGGAACTGTGTAAGAACATTTCAAGCTGCATTGGATGGATTTTTGTGGAACACCACAAGGAACCTCTACAACCCCATGTCCAGATGTCTGTCATGTTGTGTTAGCAAACATGGTGGCCTGACTCCATACTGAGAGATGCTATATTGGCCATGTCAGTTTATATATTTAATACTTTATTGCTCCTGGTAACTTTTATATTCCTTTCAAATAAAATTGGAATCCAACTCTTCCTTCTGGGTGCAACCATTTTAGATGACGAGTAGATATACATATATAACTGGTTCATGGAAAATCAATTGGAATTGATTAAATTGAATAGATGTATCACCCCATAAAAACCAGTTGATTTTTTCTCACCAAGCAGTCTGTTTTTCTGAAAGAGCAGATTTATCAGCTTCACTAAGTTGTTCTGCGTGGGAGTGAGTGAGCTCTAAAATAGTGGAGTTTTCTTAAGAGGGTTATTAGATGCTACAGCATGGAGATTGAGGGAGGGGTGGTGATGAAGATCAGCTACTGCTTCCTCCTCTTCCTCCTCCTACAGCTCTTCCAAAACCATTCCATCTGTGGGAGGCAGGTAGGAGGAATGGCCTGATCCTCCCCATTTCTCCTCCTCCATCTTTATCTCTCTCTCGTCTTCATTTTCTGTGCTCAGCTTTTTCCTCCTTCTTTGTCTCTTTTGTCCCTTCTTTGTTGTCTTTTCTCCTTCTCCAGTCTTGCATCTCTTCAACCTGTATCTCTCTCTATTTCACTGTGTCTAATGGTCTTCAGGTTCCTTGTTCTATCTTTTCTCTCTTTTCTCTTATTCATCTCTGTCCATATTTCACCATCTGTCTTTTTGGTTTTGTCTCTCTTTCCGTTGATCTCATTTATCCTTCCTCCTCTTTCTTCTGTGTTCTCATTTTTTTTTCCAGGTCCATTTTGCCCCCTTTCACTTTTTGTTGTTTTCTTTTGTACTGTCCTTTCTCCATCTCTTTCTTCTTGCCTATCTTCTGTTTCTCCCCTGTACCCCCTTCATCTTCTTTGCCCTCTTTCCCTGTATCTCTCTTGCACTCTGTCTACTAGCCTTCGGGTTCCTCATTCCTCCTCTGCCTTCACTTACTTTCTCTCTTGCATACCCTCTTTTTTTTTCTTTTTTTCTTCTATACCACTCTCTGCTGTTTTCTGTCTTTCTCCTTCTCTCCACATTTTTCCTCTTTTCTAGCCATGTTTAGGTTCCTTCCCTCTTCTCTTCCTTTTTTCTCAGTGTTTGTTCTTCTTTCCACTCTGTTCTCCAAATCTTTCTCCTTTTTTTATTGTCCTCACTCTCTTTTCCTTGCTTCACTTTCTCCCCTTCCCTCTCTGTTGTCTTGTTTCCTTGCTCTCGCGCTCTCTGTATGTGTGCTCTGTGGGGAGTGTAGGCGTTAGCAGATGGATTTTTAGAGTCAGAAGACATATCACACTCATTCTCTGACAGTTGTCTCTGAAACGTTTCAGCCGGGCTCTTATTTTTAGAGTCTTTCATATGCACACAGTCACACACTGCTGCTGCTTTGATATGTCTGCTGTTATAATGGTCCCTTTTATCCAGCCTTTGGTTTTTGGAGGTTAGGAGAAAGTAAGCCCAGGTCTTTCTGACAGGGAATTTGTTTCTCAAGGCATGTGAGCTGTTTGTAGGCAGTAAATGGGGCTTGTTTCTGCAGCACTTTGACATCCAAGCACTGGGTCTTTAAACTCTGCAGGCTGATGATCAAGACAAGGTGGACAGGCAAGAGAGGATTAGAGGAACAGGAGAAAAAGAAAAGAAGACACAAACCAAACTGTCTGGTACTGTTCAAAGTATTGAAGAAAATCTCAGCCGTACTTAATATGGAAATATAAAATATGAATAATCATAAGTGCAGTCAGTAGAAATAAGTTCTTCCACTCCAGTTCATTCCAAAGGAAGCAGCACTCCAGTAAACACGACTCCGCTGCTCTACAGCCTAATCCTGGGGGTTTATACCCCTTTAGTCAGGCTTGGCCTGAGCATGTTAGACTGTTCAGTCACTTTCTAAGCTGGAGTCATACATGAACGCAAGAGATAACAGGTTGTAGATTCCCTTCAGAGGATGCACATGTGCAAAAATCCTGAAACCAATATGACCAACACTGTCATATTAATATTTACATTTATTGCAGAGATTCCTCAAGCTTAGATACAGTCAAATACAAAAGTATGGGTACATAGAAACAATAGATGCACAATAGTTAACAGATACATTCATACATACTGTTGCTGTGACACAAAAGCTTGTATCTCCAAAAAATTAACCTTTCAGGAGAAGAACAAACTGCTTCGCTGAGGTCTAGCTTCAGTCAGACTGGCAGCCTTATATTGTGGAGGCTGAGTGAAGTTGGTGGTGCAGCATCATGTTGTGTAGATGCTGTTCCTCAGTGGGGACTGAGTGAAGCATGGAGTGGCAGCATCATGTTGTGTAGATGCTGTTCCTCGGTGGAGACTGGCAAAGAAAATTAGATAGATGTTATTTTTTATAGTTGTCATTGGGTCTGTTTAGAACCACTACCCTCACTAAAGAAATGATGTAAAGAGAGACCGAACCAGTTCTGCTCCTTTACGTAAAACAAGTCGGCTAAGAGGCTGTCCAAGCCTACACACTGATGTAAAGATGAAACATTGAAGTTAGACTTTTTCCCCTCAGAAAGTTCATATTTGTGTTGGTGAATGCATGATGAAATGAGCAGCAGGTGACAATTATAATAATAAACAAGACTTATGAGGTTTAATATGACACCGATTATGTGTTATATGACTACCTTAATGAAAGTCAAAGAATGAACAGATAGTCCAATATTCTTTCATTTCTGGAATAATCCATCTGATCTGTGGGCTGTGGAGAAAAGTGCAGCTAAAAAGCCCTCTTCCACCCCTGAATGCATTTACTGCTATTTTCACTCTGTGTTCACCTCCATTTAACTTGCTACCTCTATTCCCAGCAGAAAAGGTGAGCCACATACTGCATATACTGCACGCACTCTCACACACACACACACACACACACACACACACACAATTTTTTCCTCTATATGATTTTTTCTCTTGCATACTTTCTCTTCTTTATTCCTTTATATTTTTCCCCATTTTTCAATGTTATTCACTCTCAATTCTCACTCACTGAATCTCCCTTCTAATACAACCTCAAACAGTTTGAGAGAGTGACATTTACTTCTCCTGACACACATGAAACCAGTCACATTTTTTAATCCTTTAAGATCCCAAGGTAGTTTGTGCAATGATTCATTAGTTTCATAACTTCTGAATTGGCTTAAACAGATTTGCGGCATTTTTGATACTTGATTGGTTAATGATTAGGAGCAATACATGATTATACTGATCACTTCAAACAGTCAGTAATAATAACATGCTGCATATGCCTTTCTCTTTGCAATTGTTGTTATTCCATCTCAGACATTGATGATTGATTCGTGAAATCGAGTTATTACTGCTAAAATGTGAAGACTAGGCACAATGCAGATTTGTACTGGATTAAAAGACTCAACCAATTATTTCTGTTAAAATGTGAAAAAAACAGCACTATAACTATCATTAGAATTATAACTAGCAGCCTTTATAAAGATCTACGTATTGCAGATTCATATTAGATTAAAATCAATCCACAATCCTCATTGTCTAAACTAAACACCCTGCATATTCATATTGGATTAAAATAACCACAGGGCTTCAGAAGAGCTTTTTTCACAACCGTCCCAGAAGCGTCCTGAAAGCTGCTGGTGCAGCATCAAGTTGTGGAGACGCTTTTCTCAGTGGGGACGCACATCGTTTTCATCTGTGTTAGGAAGGGTTTTGATCTTCCATGAATGCATAATTTCATAAAACAGAAATGTAGACGGATCAGAAGCGCTTTTAGCTCTTAGCTTTTAGAAACTTGCATCTGGCCTTAATTTGTTCTACATTTCATGTGATCCCACTGTCATTCATTTGCTCAAACGCTTGTCTGAACAGCCCATTATTGCATGTTTTACATCTGTCCTTTTAAAGTTCCTAGCCTAGTGTGTGTGTGTGCCTACGTGTGTAAGTGTGTGTGTGTGTGTGTATCTTTGGGGAGGGGGGTGGGGGTGTGGGTTTACCTAAGGAATCCACCTTAACACATATGTGAAGGGTACAGCAGAAGTGCAGAATGAAATCTGAGTGTTTAGTTAGTGAAAATAAGCTGCCTAATCTGAAATGTGCAAATGAGATTTCCCCCCCCCTTATATGTATCTCATTATACAGAAGTGTAATGTGTGACAGGTTCCATTTCATACATCCTTGTTTCAATTAAATCTCTCTCTCTCTCGCGCTCTCTCTCGCTCTCTCTCTCACTGCAGGTTTTCTATCGTTTCTTGTCACAAAACTGATGAAAAAGGAAATTGTACGTAGATAAGTGTAACTATACTAATGTGATGGTCTGAGCTGACAGATCCTCAAAACCTTCCAAATTTGAAAGCCTGGCATAACTAGCTACATCTCTCCACTAATTACAACTGCAATGATATAATTGTTATACAGAAATATCCTGTAAGTGGATGTTTTAAAACGGATATACGTGTTGGTGTGACAGACTGGTAGGCAAGTGATTGAGAGTGAATGAGTGTGAGAAAAAGAGCAGTAGCAGCATTCATGGGTCTGCGAAAATTACCATGCAAGGTTCCAGTAGTAAGTTTTTATTTGGACCTTCCTTAAGGTAGGAAACATTCTTTTAATACATTCTTAAAATGTTTAGTCATAACTTTTCTAAAACAGGTTTTAACATTATTAAATTACTTCAGCAAGATTGGATCACATCAATATCAAGTGCCAAACTGCCAAGGTAAGATATAAACACTATAGGACAGCAGTTCAGAGTGTTTCGAGTTCAGAGTTTTGCATAAGTAAAATGAGGAGTAAAACAAAGACCAAAGACCAGAATTTTACATTATAGAATGAAACAGCCATCATAGGTGAGGTTTAAGTGCACCTTAAAGTTAAACGTCAGCTCTGCTGGCACTTATGATGGCTGTTTGATTTTGTAAGTAATCCAATGAATGCATATACATGCATTTGAGTATTCAGATTAAAGGAAACTCCAGGTGTCTGCTTTGCAACCTGACAGTAAATTCACGGAATAAGATTTAATGTAAACATCATGTAAAAAATAAAACTTAAAATCAAATCAAATATATTTGATATTTACTAAAATCTAAATTAAGATGATCAACAATTCACAAAACAAAGGGTGAAGGCTTAAATGCCCCTGGTGAGCTAAAGAGTGACAGTGGCAAAGAACAAATCCCTTAGAACTGGATGAAGAAACCTTGGGAGGAACCAGGCTCAGAAGGTGGGAGCCATTCTGCACTGGTCAAACCCATACAGTACATTATTAATAAGGGAACATTGGAGCACCATATCTGCTGTAATGCTCAGGTGTACTGGAGTAATGAAGATAGTTTGAAGGTGGTCATAATAGTAACAATAGTAGATAATTAGGGTCCATGTTTTCACACTTGTGCAGACTAGGAGATCCAAGATCACCTTGATTGAAGAGTTTACATGCACTGAAAAAGTGGATTACAGAGCTAAAATCGAACAACCATATGGAAACCAAGTCGTTCCCATGCCTTACTGAGTCCTGGCCACAGCTTTTTGTTTATCCAGGATGACACCTTAGTGGCTAACTATTATTTCCACATCATTGGGACTCATAGGGACAAATAAAACTAGGAATTTTTAAAATAGGGATTCACTTTTGAAATACCATTTTTATCCCTGACTATCTGTAAGAGTCTCTCTCTCTCTCTCTCTCTCTCTCTCTCTTTCTCTCTCTCTCTCTCTCTCTCTTGCTGTCTCTCATGCCTTATTCTGTCTCTTTTTTCTGTTTCTTTCCTCATGTTCCTCCTTTCTTACTATTTTCCCTTCTCTCTACCTTTATCCTCTCTCCTCTGTCTTTTACAATATATTAATTGCACTTAAGAGCAGTAAAAGTGAAAAAAATGTGTGTGTGTGTGATGAAAAGCATGCCAGCTCATGCCTCAGCACACACACAGACACACACACACACACACGCTGCAGAGGAGGTGATGTGTATATGGGCATCAGCAACAGTGGTGTATAGAGCTGTCGTCAGCACTCTTAGCGGAACGCTCTTGTTTCTGAAAGAGGATCTGCTCCTGATTACAGACTGTCCAGAGTTAGTCCAAATCAGTTTATCTCAACAGTCCAGAATGCTGCAGGAACTGCTGTGGGAACTTTAATTCACTAAAGCTGCATTAATAAATGTATGTTAATTACAGTTAGAAAAATACATTTTGTCAGTTCTATGTGGTTATTATTTCCACCTCTCAGTATTGTTCATATTAAGATTATATATATATATATATATATATATATATATATATATATATATGAAATTTATGACAAACTATCACTTTAATGCAGTAGAAAATGCTTCAGCTTGGGCAGCAAAGTAAGTCGCTCTCCCCAGCTTTCAAAAGTGGTAAGCATTTGTATCATCCTGGAAGCCCAGAGCAGTGACAGGAGCCATGGTGCTGCTCCACTATCAGCTCATCAGCATGGAGGATTGCCGGCAGTGTTTTAATTTATTCCAACTGATCCCAGAATGCTGAAGGCAAAGTCTGTGCTGCCTTTCTGCAGAGTGACTTTCCGGGAGAATATTAAAGTTTAACACGATATAGGACATCTTACAGTCAGCAAGAGACACTGGGATGCAGGCTTTTTCCAGGAAAATGAAGGGGGTTGTGTTGGATGAGGGAACCAATGATGTGTTCCCTAAGTGTGTGAAGGAGAGGTATCACAGGTCCTTCCTTTATGCTGCTGCTAGACTATACAACCAGCACGGCTCTTGGCAGACCATGAGCACACACACATAAACTCCACACACTATTAGAGTTTTTCAATAGTTTTACAACATAATGAGTGATACGTCTTCCATCTCCTCACGTGCAATTATCTGTAATGATCTGTAATTTTTCTGTATATATTATTTATTTATTTGTTATTGATAATGTTCATGTCGTAGATACTATATTTGATCTATTTCTTGTACTGAGTGCCTTGCGATCCCTTTGCTGCTGCAACATTGAGAACTCCTGTTTTTCACATAACAGAGCTCTAGATTTGCACTAATGAAGATGTATTTTTATGCACAGTTAATCACTTAGAAATCAGTTCTTCATCAATAACCTGAACTCAGTGGTAATATAATATTGTTATGATGTGTATTCTTCTAATTGTTTTCTTTTTCATGGATGAGATTTTAAAAATGATCAGTGAGCATGTTCATCACTCATGTTAATGAGATTTAAAGTGTCCGCAGGGCTTGTTACATCCTCACTGCCACACTCGGTAGAATTAGAACTAAAGCAGTTTAACTTGGCATAAGTTTTGTGGGGGTGTCTACTGATTGTTTTTGTTCACGCACAGCCATCAACAAGCTTATTACTGTAGGCAGTAAGCAGAAACACCAGAGCCTATATAAGTAACATTTCAGGTTTTAGAGAAGCCTGAAGCAAATGCACAGAAGAAGTAATTCAATCCACTTGATGCAAAAGTGCAGAAAATTTCTAGATTAAATAGATGAAGTAAGCTTTACTAATAAGAGACTATTTTGAGTGATAGAGATGCTGTTGTGTTGAATATGCTGATATAAAGTTTAAAAAAAAATACAAATAAGTTAGATAAGTCTAGAATGATGTTCAGAGCTGACAACTGACAGCAGAAATTAAAACGAACACCCAGAAATACCCTGAACAATTACATTATTTAATACTACATTATTTTAATCTGTGTTGTTACTAAATAAAACAGAAGCAACTATAAAGATTGAATAAGGTAAACGTAATGTATCAGTGCAGTGGCTTCAAAGATAAAAGCTAAAGATATAAATATATATATAAAGTCATAAAACAAAACTGCTGTAAATATGTTTTTAATAATAATGAAGCCTAAAATACAAAATTCTGTATTCAGTGTTTTAACTGACAAGCAAACTGTGGTCTCAGTGTTTTATCTGACTGAAGAAATCCAGAAGGCTGCGCAAGGTCATCGTGGTCTAGTGGCCATCAGAATCTTCTCCACTACCATTTACACTGGCTGACAGCAACACAGAGAGGCTAGGAAGGCTAGATCAGCTTAGAAGTGTGTGTGTGTGTGTGTGTGTGTGTGTGTGTGTGTGTGTGTGTGTGTGTGTGTGTGTGTGTGTGTGTGTGTTAAGAGAGAGATGGAAACACATGTGGGAGAGAGCTAAAAAGAGACCAGCAAAAAGAGCAAGATAGGAGAGAGAGAGAGAGAGAGAGAGAGAGAGAGAGAGAGAGAGAGAGAGAGAGAGAGAGAGAGAGTAAAGAAATTGAAAAAGAAAAATACACTAAATGTCCAAAAGTATCCAGGTGCCCATTGTGATGAATCAGTTTATCTGCTTTATGGTCTTCCAGGTACTTTTTTTTATATATGTTTTTCATTGTAGAGATGTTTTTGTTATTGGAGAGTGACAAAATAAGGCTTTCATATTTTACACACCAGGGATGTATTGTTCACAGAACAACTTCTTATAATCTGAGATAGCTATCTTGAAAAATTACTTTTTTTTTTCTGGTGCATGCGGTGTATGGATAGTCCACCAAGTGACAGAATTATATTGTTCTGTATGCATTTAATTTATTACATATTATTATTTAAGGTAACTTATTATTTCATTATTACGCTGATGTAGAGGTTGCAAAAACTAAAATACGTATAAAGATACATTCAGAGAGAGAGAGAGAGAGAGAGAGAGAGAGAGAGAGAGAGGCAAGGGAGGTAATCAATGTGTCTGGTAGATCAGAGCTGGCGAGATCATTCTGTTTGAATGGTCATTTAGCAGATGTAAGCGAGTGTGCATGTGTCTGTGTAGGTGTTTGTGTGTGTGTGTGTGTGGGGGGGGGGATACAGCACACGGCTTCTGTATTTGCTCTGCAGTCCTCACTCACCTATAGCAGAAGCAGGATGGAAGCAAAGCTGCCTTCCATATGATGCATACTCAGAGTGAACAACAGATCGACAGAGTGTCTTTATACAGTTTACTATATATTGGACCAGTGCAGGTAATAGATATACAGAGCTTCCATATGCAGGGCATTAATGGGTTGTGCATGTGAGTCACTACTCAGAGAACCAACCAGAGAGATTTTTTGAGAGATACAGATACACACAGATACTCAGCCATGTTTATGGCATGAACAGCACACATCACCATCACATCGCATCACCAGACCTATTTCTATTTGAAAATGTGTAGGATTCTATTGGATGCACTTTCAACACATTGCAGTAACCTCTGGCATGTTGCTTTATGCCCAATGCCATATTGAGACGCACTACTTTTGTACGAGTCTGACACTTCCGTCTGGGTGCAACTATTTGTGCACCCGTTTTTTGGATGATGAGCGTGTATGAAAACCCATTCCCAACAGATTTTTAATGAACATCTGAAACCACCAACTGTTTTTGTATATTGTATGAATATTTCATGGTTACACAATCTTAATAAAATTCCATAAAAATAATGCATTTCATTAATATGTGCCATTCATTTCCTTTCCTGCTGTCACAGGATATTGATCCAACACATTTTATTCTTGTGCAATTGATTGACACAATTCAAAGTGCCAGTGTTTCCACGTTTTCATTTCAGAGATATGATGGTTTGTTATAAAAATGATGGTGTATATCCCAAAGTATATCCAAAAATATTGCACAAATAATAGGATACACTCTCGCGCTCAAACAGAAGATATTATAACCCCAACCTTTTTCAAAACATACTCATCCAGCGAACTCCCCTCTTCAAAGTGTCATTTATAGTATTTAGCCAATTTAACCTTTAATTGACCTCATTTCACACCATCCTTGCACTCTGATCAGCACAATGTCTGAACACCAGGAGGCAGTGTTGCCACTGCAATTTGCATTCCTGACCCAACCTCATGAGGTCTCAACCCACTGTGTGTGTGGCCGAGTGAGATCATCATGATGTGAGTTCACTAAAATTCAAACACACTGACATCAGTAGCTACATAACAAAGTGAGGAGGGTTATAGTGTAACTCCTTTATTTGGGTTTATTTAATGGCTATATGGAGACGATGGTTGATGCAGATACTAGACAAGGAGCTCCTGTGCTTTCAACAGGCATGGCAAAGCATAACATCAGACCAAAAGGATCCACACCTCAAAAGGAGTAGCTCTCTTAGAAATAGAAGGAGAACTTTTCTAAGAGAATGAACTAACAAGAACTACTGAGAGGAACCAAAATGAAAAATTACAGAGGGACTTGGTTCAAGCAAAGGCACCTAAGGTAAACCACTGGTTTTGAGAGCTCTGGTAAAATCTGCTCTGGCGAATGACTTCAATAAAGAATGAATGAATATGAAAACATGGTGGGTAAGAAATACCAAATAATAATCATGAGAGGGATGGACAAAACACTTGTTGGCCTATTATGGAGAGAAGAGAGCTACATTCAAAACAAAGGTCAGCAATCATCACACACTGGTGTGTGTAGTTATGGCATGATGGACAGAGGGATTCTTAGCAGTTAGCCATTCGTTTCTGATGTAATTGCTGTAAAAAAAACATCAAACCAGTACAAAAAACAAACTGGATTTCTGATGTATAAGACCAACACATGTACAGTTGTGCTGAAAGTTAGAAAAAACTGAGATTCATCAGCACAATCAAACAAATGAGACATAATATTACACTATTGAGGAATATGATCCAACATTGCATATCTATAATTGACAAAGGTAAGCAGGTAGGACAGATCATTCAAAGGTGAACTTGGAATCAGGTATCTTCAGTGAAATAACAGGCATCCGTCAAAGTCCAATCTTCATTACACATTTGTATCAGTGTTGTGGCAAGTTATCGGAGCCCATTGGGCTGGAAAAGGTTACAAAACCATCTCTAAAGAGTTTGGACTTCATTGATTCACAGTCAGACAGATGGTCAGACTGTTCCTCCATTTGTGTACATCATTATTACCCTCCCCAGGATGATCAACTAGAAAAGATCACACCAAAAACAAGACATGCAATAGTCTGCAAGGTTACATAGATAACCAAAGTACCTTCTAAGCGACTAAAGGCCCTTCTCACATTGGTTATTGTTCAAGTCTAATATCAGGTGAACACTGAGCAACAATGGCAGGTTTGCAAAAGGGAAAGTTGCTGCTCTCCAAAAAGAACACTGCTGTTCATCTGCAGTTTGCAGAAATATCACAAGGACAACTCAGAAGGCAATAGGAACAGTGTTTTTGTTCTTCTGGTTTAAATGAGAAGCATTATGTTTGAAGAATGGAAAACACTGCATTATTGTATAAACTGATATTCCATCTGTGAAAGGTTGATAGT
>JAVGWO010000290.1:0-11929 GCA_034509495.1 Acestrorhynchus altus | reverse complement strand
TATATATATATATATATATATATAAATGCAATTTAACTGTAGTAAATGGTCTAAAAATCTTGAGCTGCAGTCCACTGCAAAATAGAATTGGATGGAAAAATGTTGCTAAATGTGAGATAAGATCAGCCCATGAATCTGCTGGAATTTTTTCTATTATAGTCATTTTTTACATGACTTAATCAGACTTGGATGGCTCTTTGATTAGACTTAGCAATCGAAATATACTATTTAAATCCAAATAGAAATAGACAACTTAAATCCAACAGAAAAATTCACATCAAAGACAGACATTGTTTTCTCTGCCAGTTCAGAGTAAATTGATGTAAATAACTATGTAATAAAAGATATTCATGAAAATTAGTAAAGAGTGGCTTTAAGGCTTTGTTATCTGTTTTTAGGGCCTCTCCACAAGACATTTGCATTCAGTGGAGATTATGTGTGGACAGTGTCAGATGCTGGTTATAACACACCCATGCGGATTAATGTCCTGTGGAAAGAACTACCTGGCCACATAAATGCTGCAGTCCATTCACAGAGGACCAACAAATCCTACTTCCTTAAAGGTAGACTTTCACCCACAGCCTGACACATTTATTTGATTATGTATCTTAATGTTGGAATGGAAATGTGTGACCTCATTCAAAACCATATTCAGTCTAGTTAGTTCGCAAACTCTCCACTGGAAACAACCATCCACCTGGAGGACTGCATCAAGCACTGGGGGGGTTCAGCCAGGACAGAGTGCTACTCTGGGAATATAGACATAGTCACTCACACATTTAGTATCTTGACTAGTAACTCCCAGAGGAATCCCATGTAGACACGAGTTAAATCCACCCAGATAGGGCCTTGAACCCAAGACCCCAGTGCTGGGAGACAAACTTGGTGCCACCGAACCAGTCTAATTTCCATCCATTGACTTGGAATCATAACAGTGTTAAAGCAGGGTTTTCTCTTGCAGGTGAGAAGGTGTGGAGGTATTCTGGCTTTAAGATGGATCATGGCTACCCAAAAGTGCTACTTATCCCATCAAACATTGACTCTGCCTTTTACTCCAGTGCCAATAAAAAACTCATATTTATCAAGGTAATCATCATCATCTGATCTGATCACTTCTTTTCATCACTTAAGGATTCAGTTTTTAAAATTATATGTAATTTTGTTGTTTATAGAGATAAACAAATTACAGTTAAACAAATGATAATATAATTATAATTATAGCAAATTCTCAAAAGGTAAAACCGAAGGAAGTGTTTAGTCAGAAAGGAAATGTACTCAAGTTGTCCACTTATCCTAAATCTAATCAATATTCCAATCAGTCATTGACAGATTTAGAAGCAAAATTCTTTTTAGGTTAAGTGCCATTTTGAAGGTAATGAGTATGAAAGCTGTTCTGTAATCTGACTGATTTACCTTCTTTTTGTTTCCTTCCTTGTATGAGTAAAATGTTATGATCATGTTGTGTGCTGTGCTCGTGTGTAGTGTTATGATCATGTTGTGTTGTTATGATCATGTTGTGTGTTGTGCTCACAGTAGATTTTCCAGTTTTATTGCTTTAAATGATACCAAAGAGGACAAAAGTAATCTTGCTTCTGCTACTTAGGGCAAAGTTCATTGGTCCAATACCTCCAAATGGCGCTTCAGTAATTTTACACACAGTAAACACACCTGATTTAAAGTGACAGTTTTGCGGTGGTGCCAAGAGGCTAATATAGCTAATATGTAAATCCAATATATAGTAAGAATCACTGTGCAAATTGTTAAAAACCGTGTAGGGTTGTCAAATAGACTCGATTTGTTTTTAATATAATTTTATTCCAACCCTTCCCCCAATTTGAAAGTGTCCCCTATCACATACTCCCAGCACTAGGAGGGTGAAGACAAGCACATGCCTGCTCCAGTACATGTTTGAACGTGTGATCCTCGTATTGCAGTGCTGAACCACACCACTCAAGCCCCAGACTCGAGTTTCTGACACAATGTGATCTAAACAAAAATCTAAAGTACAGATACAGAAAAAAGATGCTGTATTGTGTTTAACTATGTAGTGTATGTGTGGATTTTTGCAGGCAACAGTATGTGATGCAGTGTCAGAAACCATATACTCTATTTGACATTACTTAATAACAAATATGATGCAATTTTAAAGCTGCTTATTAGCTACACGAGCCTGGCAGCTTCAGTGAACAAAACTAAAGAAGGAAATGCCAACAACAAATATATCTTAGCTGATGAAAAAAATCTCTGAATCTTATTTTCTCTTGGGTTTAAAGTGCCTTGCGACTGTATGTGACATACATACACATACACATACAAATTCATTCTCTTTCTGTGCTTCTTTCTTTCAGGGTTCAGAGTACTGGCAGTGGGATGAATTGGGATTCAGCAACGAACTCAAGCACTATCCTAAAGCTCTCTCAGACCTTGCTGTAGGGTTACCATCCAAGCCAGATGCAGCATTCACCTGGACTAATGGCTACACTTATGTGTTCAAAGGAGACAAGTACTGGCGTATAAATCCCAGGCGCTTTATAGAGAAAGGATACCCACTCAGCAAGCGAGAGCGCTGGATGCAGTGCAGTGATTAACCCACAGTACATATTATAGTAGTTAGATCAATTTCATGAAAAATGGTAAGCTTTCAGTAAAAAAGCTAAAAGTTGTATGCCTTAACATGGCATTTATGTCATGATGCTACATTATGAAGAAAACGTCCCTGCTGAAATATCCAGCTCAAGGCCAGACTTTTTCCTAGTAGCTGCTTTCAAGTGATTTTTAACTGGTTTTTGATGGTCAATGTGATCGTTTTTCGCCTGGAAGACCAGCATTTCAACATGGTTAACCTACTCTTGACCAGCATGGTGTATGTTGCTTGTTGTATTTGATTTTATGAACATCTGACACATTATTTTGTTCTTTTCACTAGCTGCTCACATCCAATTGAAAACCTGTAGGCCTACAAAGCCAAAAATGGACCAGCCCCTCTGTACTTCATGGCAATAGTCAAAACCTGCTCTGTACCAAGAGCGCCTCAAGGACAGCTCAGCAGGACAAGCATCCAGACTATTTTCTGCCCTGGAACTAAAGTGGGTGAACGTACATCATGAAAAGTAACTTGCTGTCTTCAAACGCTGACTGAAGACCCACGCTTTCAAGAGCATTAACACATAAAAGATTATAATTATCCTGAATCTTGTGGGTACCAAGGTATCCAGCCTGACGTTTGTATTTGGCCACATCTAAGCTTAAACGTTCTCTGGATTCTAGCCTCTATAAACTAGCTAAGGATACTTGCTGAGTGAACAGCAAAGCCCTGTAAGTCACTCTAGATAAGTATGTCTGCCAAATTCCATAAATGCATATGCAATTTTAGTCATGCTTGGTGGTAGGCCAACCCTGCTGGTCAACCAGTTTGGGGATGCTGGTCATGTTTGACCTGCTTGTTCTTACTTGTCATATTGGTGGTCATATTTTACCAGCTTAATGATGCTGGTCAAGCTGGCCAACCACATTTATTTCAGCAGAGTAAAGATTGTTTTATTTTATAAAACGTTATTTTTATTTTTAGGAATATGCAGTCATTGTGTTTGGACTTTTTACTTGCTTTGTCCTTTTGCCACCAGATTGCTTGTCAGATGAATATAATCTATCTTATATTTTGTTTCACCAACCTAAACAATTCTATACTCAGTCTTCCATGTACTTAATGGAATGCTATCAATCCATTCCCATTTACTAATGTAGAACTAAATCTGCCTGTAGAACTTCCGTTTTGGAAAGAAATGCTCTTAAAAATCAGGGAAGGAATGGTTGTTAATCTTGGGGCTCCTGTTATATATTCAGTGTTTCAAGTATTTTCAATGCCAGTATAAAGTTCTTAGCAAGATACAAACCATTTCAGTACACACAGATATAACAAACAGGATAGATGATGTTACAAGAAACAAAAGTCACATGATGCTGCAGTGTTTATATAGGCTAAATGTATTTCACTTATTCACTCTAATGCTAAGGCTGTGCTGTATCCAGGTAATAATAATAGGGATTTTACATAAGCATGCAATCCTAGATGTGTCCTTTAATGAAGTCTGTGTAGGGCAGAGCCCACAGGAAATCATGAACCTTCAAAACATTGACATATGAGTAGAACTGTTTTATTTGTGTGTCAAAGAAATTATTCTAGATGGGTAAATATATCCATGCCGCCACAAGGGGAGATACAGTTGTGTAAATTCCAGCAGTTCCCCAGAGATTGTGAATAAACAGTGGTTGGGCACCTTCTTCACAATTGAGGTCAGAGATACCAGCGAAATAATGGTCTGAAACAGAATATCATTGTAATACAAGCCACTATATTGGCATAATTAGTTCCAGTTTGTCAGCTTATTGAACACTTTTGAATCAGAATACAAGGCGGCTTTATCTACTGTTTACTGCTAAACGTTCTTGGCTTACAGTGATGGTTAGTTTTGAAGGAACATTTCATTTTTTTAATTGAAGAGACTGTTAGTAGTTTGTGGTTTACGCCATCAATGCACAAAATGCCTGGAGTCTTGAAGAGATCCAGTGTAGTTTATAGTGTTGATCTAGTGTCACAGGCTCCACAGACTCTTTCCTTGTTTCCCTGTAGTCATTGTGTCTCTGTAGCACACTTCCAGCCTGTTTACCGCAGCTGGCTGTCAGCTCTAGGGACTCTTCCCCAGAATCCACAGTACATAAAAATAAAGGTCCCTGGGTCTGAGGCCTGTGTGTGCGCGCACATGTGTTTGTGTGTGTTCACACTCTGAGCACTGCAGATGATGAGGTTGTCAGAGGCACCATAGATCCAGTCTCATAATCAAAGTCAATCATGGTGTGGTGGACGGTGCTCAGGCTGCTCATAGATGATCCTGTGCTCATCTGCCGCTCACGTAGACTCGCCAGGTAGCTCTGATATAAAGAATAGCAAACAATGAGATTTAAGAAATTTTAAAATATACAGTTACCACATTATACAGAATAGTTTTAAACTCTACTCATCATTATGCTTCACTTTGTTTACTCTGAGCTCCAGCCATCTCCAGTAATTCACACAACCCACACAGTAACAGTTAAAACCAATCTTTGCTGGCGAGACCAGGTGAAGATTATGAATGCAGTGTTATGAGTCAGCCACCTGGTGGCAGTAGTTGAATACTACTCATGGCCCTACATATCCAAACATTATTTCTCTTGCCCAGTAGCAAACAGGCTTTCACCCAAATAAAGGCTGTATATAATATAATTTTCTGCAAATGCACATAAGTTTTGGCTTGTCAATAAAGACGCTGTTTGACGTTTCCATCTCTTATTTAATGTATGTCAATTTTGATGGTAACTTTTTAAATACATCTTGCAAGAAAAATAAGTTATTGTGAAAATATCTATCATGACATTATTATTATTATTATTATTATTATTATTATTATTATTATTATTAATCATGAAACAGATGTGCAAATGCACACACAGCTGATCTAGTCCCTGAAGTACTGCCAACACAATAGGACACTCTGGAGCAGATAAACATGAACCCATTTGCATTATACCTAATGCCAGGTGTAGACAAGAGGTGTATAAACCCCACCAGCACTGAGCTGTGGAGTAGTGGAACTGTGTTCTCTGAAATGATGGCACTCCCTCCAATACTTTTGAGCAGCTGCGGATTAGTTTGTTTGGTGACCATCTAACATCCTGACCTCACTAATGCTACTGTCACTGAATGCAATCAAATCCTCACAGCAATGCTCCAAAATCTAGTAGAACGACTAACCCTGGACAGTACAGATGGTTAGCAGTTAACAAAAGCTGGATTTTTATTTCAAAAGAAACAATAAATGAGCAGGTGTCCCAATACTTTCGTCCATATAGTGCATGTTGTGACCATGTGATAACAGCACAGATGTATATAATAAACTCATAGCCTTTTAGGAGAGAAGAGAGAGATCCTGTGTCTCTGAGCACTTTGAGAATTTCCCATTTAGAGATGTTCTGTTCTGGACGTCTCTTTGTGTAAGAGCTGAAAAGTGTGTGTGTGTGTGTGTGTGTGTGTGTGTGTGTGTGTGTGTGTGTGTTTAAACACACTCTACTCCAGCTTCCGTAGGTAATGTGATATTTTTTATATACTCTGCAGTGCTGGAAGATGTGGCCATTGAGTTTGCGGTTTGAAAATTATGACCATGTCCTTGTTTCTACACGCACTATTCATTATTAACAGCTCCATTTACCACACAGAAGAACTTTGTAGTTCTAGTTTCTCAGCATAATTTGTTAACCTCTTTTCACCCTGATCTTCAATCATCAGGACTCCATAGGACCACATGTGTTAAGAGTTGTGCTAGTATGAGTCGATCAGACACAGCAGTGCTACTGGAGTGCTGAAACATTGTGTGGGTCATTCTCTGGTTCTTCAGTGCTCACAGGTGTGCTCCAACATGGTAAAAGGAGCTGATAAAATGAACAGTGAGAGTAAAACAAGGAGGTGGTCATAATGTTATGTTAGTGCATATTGCCAAAGGCAAGGTTGTGTAGTTAATAGCACAGTAAAAACGAGCACTGGTTACCGGGGCGAGCACATCCCCGGCATAGCGTTTGAGGGGCGGGGGTCTACGGCGGTATGTTCCTTCTGGTCGACGACGGGCGTCTTTTTCTCTGATCCTCATCAACTGGACTTGCTTCTGTTTACCACTCACAATCACTGAGAGAGAGAGAGAGAGAGAGAGAGAGAGAGAGAGAGAGAGAGAGAGAGAGAGAGAGAGAGAGAGAGAGAGAAATCAGTGTTTCAGGGCAATCAGGTTGACAGGTGATCATATATATGGAGCACCTGTTAATCCACCAAAAGTCACAGTTTTCATTTGTAATTTGTTGTGGTGGAGGAAAAGCTGAAAGAAAAATGTGCATTAAATTACTAAAAGCTATAACTCAGACACAATATTAGATAAGGCTCTTGTTTTTCTAAACACTGTTTATGTAACAACACTATTTCTGACCACCCTTTCTGGGCAGTTTTGTTTTTTCCTGTAATTGAGCTGTTAAAGCGTTGGTATGAGTCTTTCCCTGTCCTGGACCAACGGCTGTCTCCAACATCTGGGTGATATTCTCACAGAAAAATGTTTAGTCATTTGGACTTGGGATTTGTGTCCCTTGTGGCCACTTGTGACCAGATCAAGTGTTTATGTTTATTTAGTTTTGGGCCAAAAAAAATGTCATTGTAATGTATCCCAACTCATGAGTACTATTTCTGCCTTACAGATTTTTAAATGTACAGGTGCCCAAGTCTTCCAGTCTCCCACAAATGCACCCTATGACTTTGTAATTTACACCTACGACAGCATTTTCCAAACAAACCCAAAATTATAACCTCGTAGTCTCCTCTTCTCTGGCGGTGGAGAGGTCATACTGCACCAGTGCAGGTATGTTATACTGATTTAGTCCTTTGCAAACCTGTCTACAAACTAACAGCAGAATTAACAGAAGGCATGGTCATATTTTCCATTTCAATACCAGAACACGCCTATAAATCAGTCTCTCACAGCAAAGGCCCGTGAGAACTTAGTTATGTAAACACAGAGCTCTTCTGTGTGTTTACATCAACTTGATAACAGAAGAGCAGACAAAGAAGGAAGCAAAGCAGCAGCTGTTGTCTTTGCTGTGATGACGCAGTTGCTCAGACGGCCCTTCACTGCTGTAAGGAGCACATCAGGACACTTCTGGTCATGTGCGAGGATGTCTGACTCCCTCTGAAGCTGGTTCGAAGGATCTAACCAGGATCACTGTGCGTCTCAATGCAAAAGACCCTATTCACAGCTGGACTCAGAGCTGTCCACTTATGCTCGGATCACGCAACAGTTTATAAATGCAAAACACACGACTTATTCACTGATATTTTAAAACAAACTGAATGAAATATTGTCCTCTTAGAGCCACATGATGGAATGCAAGTTACACCCAACACGGATCCTTCCTCACTTATGTACAAAGCCTTTACTGCAACATGGTGGGAATCATTTCATAAGCATAGACACCTGCAAGATCTGAACCAGGGCAACACATTATTTTGCATAATAGTCATTATATAAAATGTCACATAATATGACAATTTGATTAATATAACATGCTCCATTTAGGTTCCATTCAGCAGTACGCCCATTACAAAAATCAAGCATTCCTACCAATAAGCAGTGCAATCAGCAAAGGAGTACTTTAAGATATCTGAATAATCATCATCTCCGACTCTCGTGATGAGTCTGCTGAGATCTCTGATGATCCACAGGTGTTTCCATGTGTTTGACATTAAGATACCACTGATTGTGCTTCTTTGTCTTTTCAAAATAAGTAGGCAATTGAAGTTTAATTGAGGTTTGTCTGTGCATGAAGTACAGCTCGTTTCTCAACTACTGGTCTCCTAATCCTGCTTACCCACCCTTGAACTGCCCCTTTCAGCATTTCTCCTGCTGTAAAACATCTAACTCAGGTCATGAAACCATTGACAAATGTAAGCTCTTAAATCATATTAAGACCCTCATATTTAGTTCCTCAGTCTCATAATTACCAGGGATGTGCACTAAGATCAGTTTTAACATTCACAAGTATTTGCAAGAATTAATGAAGGTTCATCCATTCATAGACAGAAAGAGAACAAAATGACAAAAAAGTTATACTAGTATAACTTATAAAAAGTTATAAAGTTATACACCTATTTCTTCTGAAATCTAGGCTGTTAAACAAGAGTCTATCCTGACTTTGTCAGAGTATTTGTGTCTACTGTCCAGAGAGGACTTTCTACTGGAAAATAGAACTAGTGGGGTGCTGCCTATATGAATCATGAATCAAACTGAATTGTGACCTTGTCAATTGAATCTAAATGAAATTCATGTTTGACAGTCGTGTTAAACACACAACCTGTGCATCACTGATTTGATGGCCTGTGCATTTTCTGTCTTCCCATGATGACTGTACGTACTCTAATAGTGAGTTCAGTATTCATGTTAAATTTGAACAATTAACTCAGGCACCCATGCAAACCCTTAATAACGGCAATAACTAATCAAATTAGCAACTAATTAATCAGACGATTAGTTGGTGACCTTATCACACACATTTCTTGGGCTAAGTAGGAATGATTCAAGACACACATGAACTGTTGATTAATCACAGTTCAGTTACACAATAAGCAGAGGCCAGACTCTGTCAAAACATTATTAATACAAACACAGCAGTAACACAACATACTATGAAATCTAAGCTAAAATTAATGTTTCACTTTTGTCTCACTTTTTGCTGATCTAAAAGTATATGGGAGAAAGCGTTATAGGAAATTTGATTTAATTTTAATGTTTCATTGCTGCTATTGTGCATATCCTTCATTTTAAATTTGACAAAGATTCGAAAAGATTGTTATTCATCCACATTCACATTAAAAAAGGTAATTAAAATTTAATTTAAAAGTGAAATTAAAAGTGAATTTTGCAATATGATATTTATCTTTATTGTCTTTATTGTTAGTTAGCAAATGCATTAAACGATCTCAAGCTAAATGTTAATGTTGATAGCTACATGACCGTTGTTTGCAAATTGAGTGATTCTTAATCCGAATAATCAATTATTTGTTTCAATAATTGATAGTCATGTGTTACTGCCCTAAACTAACTGCACTATATATTAGTGTCATGTTACTTGCTGAATTCCACATAGTTCAGTAATTTTGCTTTGCTTTACTGTTGGTGGGTCTAAATGTCTATGACACCCTTCTAGTCAAGTTGGGGAATCATGAAATTCATTGTAGCTACTGACTAATGAGCTTCATAATGTAACAATAATGATATATTATATATAATGTATATAATATATAATAATGTGAGTTTAAAGGGTTAATTAGGGGTGCAGTATAAGGTTACACATTCTCCAGAATTGGGAAACACCGTGGGCATGTTCTTACCCTCAGTATGTGAAAGTCCTCTGGCTGTGAATTTGCGCTGCACCAGAATTCCTAAAATAGCTGCAGCAGGCCACATACCCAACAATGCCCAGCTGTACCAGCACACCGTCCCCTGCTGGTCAGTCTGCAGACCTTTATATGCCAGCACCACTAACATCGGTGTCTCAACGCAGTAATCCATGCATGTCGTTACAATGGCGGCGCCTAGTGTAGCTGTAGCAACAATAGTCATAATCTTCTGCCAGCACAGCGTCAGCACAGCGAAGAACATGCTTGTGCCCAGTACTGAGCCCACGGGAACCCACACGGGACTGAAGATGGGATAGTATTGTCCTACTGCCAGCAGGGCAGTGACAGAGAGCAACAGGCCCAGTTGGAGGCCAGTGAGGAAAAGGCCCACACAGCGGACCAAAACAGTCACCAGTGCTCCCAGTAAACCAATGCCCAGGGAGATACCCGCCCGCGTCTCTGCATCCAGTGGTGAATCCGTCAACTGCTCCCGAAGGCACAGCAGGTAGCCAACACCAGTACCAAACACCAGGCCTGAAAGGAACATCACCATTTTAAAGCAGCGGTACCCTGCAAAAAATGAAATAAAATACCATTGAGCACAACTGGAAGCAAGTAAACGAGTATGTCTTTTTTCACGAGACCCATTTGGCTATAGTGATAAAGCCCACCACAAAACTTAAGGATACACCAAATTATACTTACATTTTTAATAATAAGACTAATTTCTTTGTTGGAAATATTCAGCAAGCCCATAACTGGTTTTAAGGTCATCTATCTGGAAGAATTCTATCCAACTAACTACAACTGCTGTTGATGTGCAATGCAGCCATCTTTCTCCAACTTTCCAAATAGGAAACCTGACTTCAAAGGGTGTTTTGCATAAAATATCCTACAGAAATTGATACTTCCCAGTTCAGTGTAACACAGCCTATTTTATTAACTGGTTCATTAAAAAAATATATAGTGATTAAAGTGATTATTACATGAATATAGATGTTTGCATGGAATTTCATCTTCAGGATGTTGGCAATCCTTACTTTATGAAGCAGTCTTGCAAATGATCAACACAGATAAACCAGTGCTCAGAGTGTTCAGTAAGTAATGATGTGTAGTAAGAGAGTCTCTGAGAGTCCTACAGTGTCCTCTCATTCAGTTACTGTACAAAACCCCCGAAAACAGGAAATATGATTTATAAAAAAGACAAGGTCCACAATGGGCGGTAGTCAGCATGGGTTGCTTAAGGAAACTGAATATGGCTTCCAACTGGGTTTCTCGGTTCAGTACTTTTTTGGGAGAACCATCACCCGAGCACATCCTTGCTGAGTTTATGTGTAGGCCTACTGACAAACATGATGTTTATAAACTTGCTAAAATTAGATGATTATATCTAATCAGGTTATGTTTTAGATGGCACGTAGCAATGTGATCACTATTAACTCTTGACACAGTGAGAGAGAAAGACAGAGAGATTATTATTTGTTTAATAATAATAAAAAACATGTTTTATAATAAAACTTAATTAACTTAAAAATACCACTAAATGTATATTACTTGTACATCAGTCTAACATGATGAATTTGTGTTTAACATGTTTAAAAAAATACTGTGAAAATTTCTGTTATATAATAAAAAAATGGTAAAATGTCAAATATATTCATTACATGTAAACTGACAATATTTTCACTTTCTTTTTTTATTTTACTTTTGTAATAGTTGTAATAGTTTCTCAAAATATTATAAAATTTTCTAATATTCATCATCATGAATTACTGTAACAGTGCACCATGGCATGGAAGCAGTCAGCTTGTGCCAGCTTGTTCCTGAAGCCCACGTTGCTCTGATGGTGGCCTTCAGTTCATAGGTATTGTTGGATTGGGTGTTTCTTGTATTCCTCCTAATAACCCATAGATTTTCTGTGGGCTTTGTGTTTAAAGTATTAGCTGGTTGAACAGGCGCATTAAT
>JAVGWO010000289.1:0-11938 GCA_034509495.1 Acestrorhynchus altus | reverse complement strand
AAGCAAGTGACAACCTGGCCTCCAGGAGCCATCTCTGCTCTTCAGGACTGTTTTGAACACACTGATTGGGACATGTTTAGAGAAGCCACTACATCTGATGACTCCATCAACCTGGAGGAGTACACAGAATCAGTGACTGGCTACATCAGCAAGGGCATTGATGATTTTACTGTCTCCAAAACCATCACAACACGCCCCAACCAGAAGCCGTGGATGACTGCAGAGGTACGTGTGCTGCTGAGAAACTGGGACAAGGCCTTCAAGTCAGGGGACAAGGCAGGCCTCAGAACAGCTAGAGCCAAGCTCTCCCGGGGCATCAGAGAGGCAAAACGCACTCACGCAGAGAAGATCCACAACCATTTCAAGGACTCTGCTGACACGTGGCCCATGTGGCAGGGCATCCAGTCCATCACCAAATACAAGCCCCCTTCTCCCGCTTGTAATAGTGATGCCTCCCTTCCAGATGCGCTGAATACCTTCTACGCGACGTTCGAAGCACAGAACTGCACGGCAGCAAGGAAGACCACACCTCCTCCAAATGACCAGGTACTGCGCCTGTCCTCAGCTGATGTGCGGAGAACTGTACTCAGAGTCAACCCACGAAAAGCCGCTTGACCTGACAGCATACCTGGCAGAGTGCTAAGAGAATGTGCAGAACAGCTCACAGATGTTCTCACAGACATCTTCAACATTTCTCTGAGCACTGCCATTGTGCCAACGTGCTTCAAGACGTCCACAATCATTCCTGTGCCGAAGACGTCTCAAGTGTCCTGCCTCAATGACTACCGTCCCATTGCACTTACTCCCATCATCATGAAGTGCTTTTAGAGGCTGGTCATGAGACACATCAAAAACCAGCTCCCCTCCTCACTGGACCCACTGCATTTGCGTATCGTCCGAACCGATCAATAGACAATGCCATCTCAACTGCACTCCACCTGGCTCTCACCCACCTGGACAACAAAGACTGCTACGTCCGAATGCTGTTCATCGACTGCAGCTCAGCATTCAACACCATCATCCCTCAGCATCTTATTGGAAAACTGAGCTTGCTGGCCCTGAATTCTTCCCTCTGCAATTGGGTCCTGGATTTCCTGACTGAGAGACCTCAATCAGTCAGGATTGGAAACAACACCTCCAGCACCACCATACTGAGCACTGGTGCCCCCCAGGGCTGTGTGCTCAGTCCTCTGCTCTTCAACCTGCTGACTCATGACTGTACTGCAAAGCACAGCTCAAACTACTACATCAAGTTTGCTGATGACACAACTGTCATTGGCCTCATCAGCAAGAACGATGAGTCAGCATACAGAGAGGAGGTGCAGTGGCTAACGGACTGGTGCAGAACCAACAACCTATCTCTAAATGTTCACAAAACCAAAGAGATGGTTGTCAACTTCATGAGAACACCAGGTAACCACCACCCGCTAAACATCAACGGCTCTGCAGTGGAAATTGTGAGAAACACAAAGTTCCTCGGTGTTCACATAGCAGAGAACCTCACCTGGTCCCACAACACCAGGTCCATTACAAAGAAAGCCCAGCAGCACCTCTACTTCCTGTGGAGACTGAGGAGAGCACACCTTCCACCACCCATCCTCACCATGTTCTACAGAGGGACAATAGAGAGCCTCTTGAGCACCTGCATTACCGTCTGGTCTGGGAACTGCACCATGATGGATCGCAAGACCCTACAGCGGATAGTGAGGACAGCCGAGAAGATCGTTGGAGTTCCTCTCCCCTCCATCAGCGACATCTTCACCTCTCGCTGCATCCGCAAAGCCACCAGCATTGTGGATGACCCAACCCACCCCTCACACAGTCTCTTCATTCTGATGCTGTCTGGCAGAAGATACTGGAGCATCAGAGCCTCCACCACCAGACTCTGCAACAGCTTCATCCACCAGGCAGTCAGACTCCTCAACACACAGAGACTGAGCTGAATCCCCCACCACCACTCCTCACACCCACATTCACACAGAGACTGAACCAAACTGAACCCCACACCACTCCTCACCCACACAAAGACCACCAACACTAAGCTGGACTGTACCCACCCAGCACTCTACACACACACTCAGGGACTGGGTCATCCCCATCCTTATCAGCAATATTTGCTGCTCATTCAGAACTCAGAACTATAAACTTTGTACCTCAGTAACTGCTGTTATCATGCACATCTAAAATGTTACAGTATGTTACATATCTCTGCACCTTATCCTCACCATCGGTATTGCATTGTCCTGTCCTGTCTTTGAAACTGTCTCTTGTTTTACTGTATTTATTGTATTTATTGTAGTGTTTGCCCTTTGTCGTCCTATTGTTCATGCTGCTCCATGTCGCACCTTGGTTCCGGAGGAATGTAATTTCGTTACACTGTGTACCTGTACACAGATGCAATGACAATAAAAAGCCTTGATAATCTTGAGGTAAAAGCATGCATTAATTTTTCTGCATCAAGAAAGGATAGTGCATTTCTTAACTTGGAAATATTACGAAGGTGAAGAAATGCTGTCCTAGTAATACCACCTATGTGTTGATCAAATGATAAACAAATCAAATCAAATCAAAATTTATTTTTATAGCACTCTTCACAACTGAAGTTGTCACAGAGCAGCTTCACAGAAATTAAATATTAAATAAATAAATAAATAAATATAAAAGGTTTAAACAGGAACAAAGTATAAATGACAGATCCCCTAGTGAGCAAGCCAAATGGCGACCGTGTCAAGGAAAAACTCCCTCAGCTGGAGGAAGAAACCTTGGGAGGAACCAGGCTCACAAGGGGAGGACCCATCCTCCTCAGGACCTAATCAGGTCTGGCCGGTGGGTCATCATTAACTCTGAAAAGATACAGAAATGAACTAGTTTGAAATTTAAAAAGAGAACAAAGAATGTAAACATTACCAGAGTGTGGTGAGTGACTCCGGCAGATCTGACTATAACAGCGTAACTAAGGAGAGAACCAGAAGGTAACATAAACATGGGAGCATCCTGGAACATTGGCGTCTAACTGCTCCACCGTCTCAAACTAGAGTGATCGCGAGAAGGAGTCAGATGGCAGCACCAACATCCCAGTTTACCATAAATCCCTAGGTCCATGAACCCCTGGATCTGCAGCCTGTAACTAAGCTAAGACATTAATTAACAAATGCTACACTGAACAAGTAAGTTTTCAGCCTAGACTTGAAGACTGAGACAGTGTCTGAGTCCTGAACATTATCTGAAAGGTTATTCCAGAGCTGGGGGGCTTTGTGAGAAAAGGCTCTTCCCCCTGCTGAAGCCTTCTGAATTCTGGGAACTAATAGGAAGCCAGCACCCTGTGATCTGAGTGATCGTGGTGGCTCATAAAGGTAAATTGGATCCTGTAAGTATTCAGGAGCGAGCCCGTGTAGGGCTTTATATGTAAGTAAAAGAATTTTGTATTCAATTTGGAATTTAACCAGAAGCCATTGCAGTGCTGATAGTATTAGACTGATGTGGACAAATTTTCTAGTTTTAGTTAAGACCCTGGCTGCAGAATTTTGAACTAACTGAAGTCTGTTTAGGTTCCTGCTTGAACAACCTGACAATAGTGCATTGCAGTAATCTAACCTTGAGGTAATAAAAGCATGCACCAGTTTTTCAGCAGTGTGCAAGGATAGGGCTTTTCTTAACTTGGAAGTATTATGAAGATGGAGAAAATTGGTCCTAGTAATATTACTATGTGTTGGTTAAATGAAAAATCTGAATCAATTATGACTCCAAGGTTTTTGGCTGCTGAACTAGGTATTACTGAGAAATCGGCCAGATTTAGCATTAAGTCTGATAATATATTTCTTGCAATTTTAGGACCCAAAAGGAGGACCTCTGTTTTGTTACTATTTAGAAGGAGGAAGTTATGCCCCATCCAAGATTTTATGTCTTTTATACAGTCTTCCATTTTCTTTAATCTAGTTTTATCATCAGGTTTGGTGATATATACAATTGAGTATCATCTGCATAATAGTGGAAGTTAATGCCTGTTTATTACTGTGCCAAGGGGTAGCATGTAAAGCGTGAACAGTAGTGGTCCTAAAATAGAGCCTTGTGGGATTCCACACAGGAGGGCTGTCCCTGTGATTCCCACCATGCTTTGTAATCTTTCTAGGAGAATAGTGTGATCTATTGTATTAAATGCTGCACTTAAATCAAGCAGCACAAGCAGGGACACACAGCCTTGATCAGAGGCAAGAAGGAGATCATTTGTAATCCTAACTAGGGCTGTCTGAGTACTATAATGAGGCCTGAATCCAGATTGGAATTTTTCATATATGTGATTCTTGTGCAGGTATCTGCACAGTTGTTGGGCCACAGCTTTTTCTAAAATCTTAGATATAAATGGTAGATTAGAAATAGGTCTGTAATTATCCAGTACACTCTGATCCAGATTTGCTAAGCCTGCTGTACGCTTCAGCGCCACGCCGCATCGGGATAGGGCCAGAGCAAATTACGGCATCGGACATTGTCTGGGCCAGTTTAATCACCTCTATAATTTTAACTTTAGTCACTTCACTCTGCCGCAGCCGTATATCATTGGCCTCTACATGGATAACTATCCTAGAATATTTCCTATTTACTAATTAAAGATGGCCACTAACGTCCGGTGCCCTGGCTCCCGGTAAACAGCTAACTGTGACCGCTGGTGCCCCTAAAGTACTAGCTATTTTCACATGTTTCACATGACAATAGAATCTCCTAAAACCAGAGTTCTTTGAACAGGCTCCTCAACGGGTGTTTAGCTGAGCGGGTGTTTCTGTGGGTCAGCTTTGACTTTAGCCTTAGCTATGCCGCCGAGATAATAAATCAGTTACACCATGATTTGATCTGTTGAACCAGGTATAACAAAGAAATCATCTAGAATTAACATTAGGTCAAATTATTTATTCTTGCAGTTTTAGGACCCATAAAGGGAACTTCTGTTACTATTGAAAATGAGGAAGTTACACAAAATGATATGTACATATGTATCATCTGCATAACATTGGAAGTTATTACAGCATGTAAAGCATGAACAGTAATGGTCCTAAAATAGAGCATTGTGGGTTCCATATCTCATTTCAGTGTGATTGGAAGAATCTGGTGTCCTGTAAGGATCAAAAATACAAGAATACAAGAGATGTGCATGCTGCTCTGTGTCATTCTATTGCTGTATTGCCAGGTAAGTTCACCCCATTTGCATGAAAACGGTACACATTTTCCATCAATTGTCATTCATAGTCTATTTAAATGGCTATTTCATGAAAATCTGATAATACCTGTTCTGGTTTCTTATCTAACAGATTTCACATGTGGGTAAGTATACAATTCTTCATGTATAGAATAATATAAATAAATGCATTTTCTTACAGTGGAAATATGAGAGGCATAATGTCATAATTAAGATAATTTGAACCAGTTAAATTATTCTAAGAGCAAAATCTGACAAAAAGTTTTTCTTAAAAACACTCTGTCATTGCATTTAATGCTTTATGAATTCTCCTAACTGCAATGACTTTCTATTATGATGGAGGAGAAAAGAACGGATGCTATATGAAATGGTCTGAGAACATTCCTTCATTTAGAATTTGTTTCAGTTGTTGGCTCAGCAAATCAAGTTTTCAGTAGAGCTCAGTGGTAACTGAACTGAATTTGCTAATAATAATGAAAAAGAATAAACATTTTAAAAACAATAGGACTTTGTTGCTGTTGGAAATTAACCAACCTCAGCTTTAAAAGTGCATTATTGTCCTGTCTGTCACATTAGAGCCAGACGAAATCAAGTTCTTTATATTCAGCTACAGTCTGAGTCTGCAACTCAAAGTTTAAGAAGAGCAATTTCAAACAAATCAAAGGTTGGTGAATTAACAGTTATACATTAATTCCACCCCTTCTTGAACTGCCACCTTACCATGGTGGAGGGGTTTGAGTGCCAGAATGATCCAAGGAGCTATGTTAGGTTTTGTACCCCTGCCAGGGTCTCCCAATGCAAACAGGTCCAAGGTGACGGGCCTGACCAAGAGCAGTTCGAAAACCCCAATGAAAGATCATAATAAAGGCCCCACAACGTTGCCTGGTACGGTTCAACCGGAGCCCCACCCTGATTCGGAGGAACGGTGTCCCCGATCAAAACCCGAGTGGAGTTCTGTTGTTGGACTTCTACACTAGTTACAGATTGTCCATAACGAACACAATGTTCGAGCATAGGGGTATCCATAAGTGCACATGGCACCAGGACGCCCTAGGCCGGAGATCAAAGATAGACTTTGTTATCGTCTCATCTGATCTCATCCTATGTCTTGGACACTTGGGTGAAGAGAGGGGCAGAGCTGTCAACTGATCACTACCTGGTGGTGAGTTGGATCTGCTGGCAGAGGGGCAGGCTCGAGAGACCTGGCAGGCCAAAACGTATTCTTCCGTTCTGCTGGGAACGTCTGGCTGAGCCCCCTGTCAGGGAAGCTTTCAACTCGCACCTCCGGGAGAGCTTCTCACAGCTACCTAGGGAGGCTGGGGATATTGAGTCCGAGTGGACCAGGTTCTCAGTCTCCATCATCGACGCGGCTGTCCAGAGCTGTGGGTGTAAGTTCGCCAGTGCCTGCCGTGGTGGCAATCCCTGATCCCAGTGGTGGACACCGGAAATAAGGGATGCCCTCAGGCTGAAGAAGAAGACCTATCGGGCCATGGTGGCCTCTGGGTCTTCCGGCGCAACCAACAGGTACCGGGAGGCTAAGCGTGCTGCTGCTTGGGTGGTCAAGGAGGTAAAAACCAGGAGCTGGGAGGAGTTCGGAGAGGCCTTGGAGAAGGCCTATAGGTCGGCCTCGAAACGATTCTGGCAAACCGTCCGGCACCTCAGAAGGGGGAAGCAGTACCCTGCTGACACTGTTTACAGTGCAAATGGGGAGCTGTTGACCTCAATAGGGGATATCGTTGGGCAGTGGAAGGAATATTTTGAGGATTTCCTCAACCCCACTGTCACGTATTCCAATGTAGAAGGTGAGGCTGAGGACTCTGAGGTGGACTTGCGCCCGGAGTATCTTAAGTCTGTAGATGCTGTTGGGCTGTCTTGGCTGACATGCTTCTGCAGCATCGCTTGTGGACGGGGACAGTGCCCCTGGAGTGACAGACCGGGGTGATGGTTCCCCTGTTTAAAAAGGGGACCGGAGAGTGTGTTCCAACTATAGGGGGATCAGTCTTCTCAGCCTCCCCGGGAAAGTCTACGCCTTAATCTCTGCAATAAAACTCTCTGTTCTCCTTTCACCACTAACCAGCACAGATTACAGATATATATACATATACAGTCCCTGACAAAAGTCTTGTAACTTTTCCAAGTTGTAGGAACAACACATAATAACTTGACGTGTAGTTGATCAATTTAAATTAGAAATGGCTTATATGAAAGGCAAAGGCCTCGAGATTATGTTTATTATACCAAAAGAATGTTTTGTATCAGTCATTGAGTTTTATCATTTCATTAGAGAAAGGTCAGATTTTGCTTAGACATATTCTTGTCGTTTACAAAAATAATGTTGAAATTATACATATACTTTATTTTGAATACACAAACATGGTACAAAAACATTAATACATAGTCATGATGCCTCAGAAAACATAATTAATATTGTGTATGAGCTTGGAGGACTGCATCCATACATCTTGGCAATGATTCAAATAGTTTATTGATGAAGTCTGGAATGGCAAAGAAAGCAGTCTTGCAGGACTCCCAGAGTTTTGGTCTAATTTTCCAAGCCTCCTCCTTCATCTTCCCCCAGACATGCCCAATAATGTGGAGGCTGAAGTATGAGCAGAAGCACCATCCTGCTGCAGAATTTGCTCTTTTGGTTTGGAATGTAATGGGCAGCAAGAATGTCTTGATACTTCAGGCGATTGATGTTGCCATCCACTCTGCAGAGCTCTCAGACACCCCCATACTGAATGTAACCCCAAACCATGATTTTTCCTCCACCAAACTTGACTGTTTCTGGGTGAATCTTTGGTCCATGCAGGTTCCGACTGGTCTTCTGCAGTATTTGCGGTGGTTAGGATGCAGTTCAATGGATGATTCATCAGAAAAGTCAACCTTCTGCCACTTTTCCACTGTCCATCCTTTCTGTAAGCTGTAGGCCTTGGCAAATGCAACACAATTGTTTTGTTGTTTTCTGTTTAATGCTGGTTTCTGAGAACCAATTAATCCATGGATAACACTGCATGAAAGAATTCGACAAACGGTTCTTGTAGATATAGGGTTTTCTGGTAACCAGTTCTTATGTAGCTGCACTGCAGTTGAAAAAGGGCTAGCCCTGGACAGTCAAACCAACCTGTGATTGATTGAAGCATTAAAAGACACGACAAGACTTTTGTCCAAAAAACAGATGTTATGGGCTTTAACAAGCTGTGGACATCAGGACACTTTTTGACAATTTCATTTTGCACCCAGTTAATTATGTGACAGCCCTTAAACCCTTTATTGTAATAATTGACTGATTACAAATAAAGTTGTAAGCCATTTTAAGTTACTATGTCCTTATGCAACAAGACTTCAGTCAGTGACTGTGTATATATATACATATATATAAAGCTTTGGCCTCACCAAGTCACACCATACTTTAAGACTGTACAACATAATCTTTTACCCTGAAGATGCAAACTGATGGTCATATAGCAGCACCTGACAATAAAAAAAAAGAGTCTCTTTAAATTGGAAGAGACAACAATACTGAAAACTATAAGAAAAGGTTTAAAAATGTTTCAATAATTGGTGATTAATGCACCAAAAAAAAGAATTTTCTGTGTTTTGTTTCAGCTGAATGTTTCACTCTTGAACAATGCTGTATGTAACATGAATTTTAAAATGTCAGATATATCACAATTACACAAATAACACAATCACAAAGCCCAATTTAATATTATTTAACCAACAGAACATGAGAGGAAGTGTTGTGATCAGCCTGTGTGCAAAATCTCAACGCAAAACAGTTCTGGAGGCAGCTCTACTTTGGAGGCACAACAAATACAATTGATTCAGACAATAACCTATTAAATAAAACCTGTAGGTGAAACTTTCTGCCACTGGAGGTGGTATATGTGGATATAATGCATAAATAGTGTGCAAATCTGTTTATTATATATATTATGTATTTTGTTGGTTGGTGTTGGTTTCTCAGTAATTTCCTGGATAAATGGCTTGCTTCTAAAGCAGCATTTCAGTGCTTTCTATCAGATTTTTCTTTACTTCATGCCAACATGGAGAGTACCATGATAATTTCATGTGAGATTGTCACACTTGTGTGTGTCTTCAATTCCATGTGTCTTCAATTACATCATCTAAATGCAGTTTTAATATTCATGTTGAGTTGTTAACATTCTTGACAGTTTTTCTGGACAACCTTACTTGGACATTACTTGGACAGCTAAGAAGCAAGCATTCAAAGAAAATATTGTCTTCAAAGTTAGCTGGCTAGTTTTCCAGGGGGTTTTCTAAGAAACCAACACCAAAAAAATTACATAAAAATGTATTAGTCCCACAGTGGGGAAATTCACAATGTTGCAGCACCAAAGGGACAACAAGACACTCGGTACAAGAAACTGATAAAGTATAGAATAGTATATACAGTATAGTATCTGCAACATTATAAATAGTAAATTAATAAAAAATATATTCAGATAAATGACAGATAATTGCATGAGGAGAGATGGAAGACTGAATATTGTACATTGTTTAATTGAAAAAGTCTAATAGTGTGTGCAGTTTAAGTGTGTCCATGGTCTGCTGAGAGCAGTGCAGGATTTACAGTCTCACAGCAGTAGGGATGTAGGACCTGTGATATTGCTCCTTTTGTGTCTGCAACTGTGAAAATCCATCACGTCTTTCTAATGTTTATCTGGATGTGATTCTGCAGGCACCAGCCAACAAAGTCCTGAATCAGTTCTCTGTGCTCGTTACCCTCATTATTTATGAGGCTGATGATCGCAGAGTCATTAGAGAACTTCTGGAGGTGACAGGTTGGTGAGCTGTACATGAACTCAGCAGTGTACAGGGTGAAGAGGAATAGTGCTAGGCCCCTGAGCCACTGACCACCTTGTCTGAGTGACAGTTCTGAGCCCTCACATGCTGTGGTCGTTGGTAATGTGTAGTCCAGTATGCAGTTTGCCAGGTGACTGTCCACACCAACCTACTCCAGTTTGTCCTTCAGCAACCCAGGCTGTATCATGTTAAAGGCACTGGAGAAGTTGAAGAAGGTGATTCTCAAAGTTTTCCCAGTGTTCTTCTGTGTAGAACATAGATGACAGCATAATTCACCCTAATGCCCAGGCTGGTAGGCAAACTGCAGAAAGTGATGGATGTGCTTACCAGAAGGTGGGGGATTGGTAAGGTCCAGCCTCTCCAGTGATTTCATCAGAGGAGAAGTCAGTGCCACTAGCCTGTAGTTGCAGAGGTCTTTGGGTGCTCAGGTTTTGGTACAGGTACCACACAAGATGTTTTCCATAGTATTGGTACTCTTCCCAGCTTCAGGCTCAATGACCCTGGAACATCTGCTCAATGACCATACAGAGGTGATCTGTGTGGGACTTGAGGAGCCTGCTGCTGCTGCCATCTGGTCCTACAGCTTTCTGTGCATGATTAAAGTCTCCAGAGATAAGCAAGAGATCTTTTAGATGTGGTGTTTGCAATCTACACACAGCTGAGTGTATGATGTCACAAGCCTTGTCAGCGTTAGTAGAGGAGAGAACATATACAGGTATCACAATAACATGCAATATTTCCCTCGGGAGGTAGCATGGGTTAACAGTTCAATGTTCTTGAACATACTAGTGAGACTCCTTATTCATGTCAATGGTCCGCATCAGGTTCCTCATCACCAACCTCTCAAAGCATTTCTTGATGACAGGAATGAGTGCAATGAAACAGTAATTGTTGAGGCATGTCACTGAAGATGCTTTTGGCACAGGTATGATTGTGGGTGCGGCATTGTGGAACTAGGACAACAAGGTGTTGAATATATCTGGATCATGCATAGTTGGAATGCAGAATACATCAGAACTCTATCTAATATCCCATCAGATCTAGGACCACTCCTAACCTCTGCTGTTGTGAGGTGCAAGGGATGATTGAGCTGGAGGCTTCAAAGCATGCTAGACAGTGTTCAGGTTGTCTGGGTCATTTGGGCATTGTGCATCACACCTGTTGTAGTCTGTGATGCACCTGATGCCCTTCCACATTCTTTGTTGGTCATTTGAGTTGAAGTGACCCTTGATCTTGAGAGCATATTTCTGCTTAGAGGTTCTGTATTGCTGTTTTCCTGGCAGTAGTGATGCTAACTACAGCACTAACACCAATAGATACAGAAGATTCTGCACCACTGTGCACTGTGTTTGGTATCCAATTGTCAGGTATCAGCTTTGAGCTTTCAATTGTCATATAACTGGTCAGTTGTCACATATCAGTTGTCAGATGTCAATTATCAGTTGTAAGGTGTCAATTGTCAAGTATCAGTTGTCAGGTGTCACATTTCAAGTATCAGTTGTCAGGTGTCAATTGACAGATATCAGGTATTAGTTGTCAGGTATCAGATGCTGGTTGTCAGTTGTCAGTTGTCAAATATCAGTTATCAGGTGTTAGCTGTCTGGTGTCATATTCCAGGTATCAATTGTCAGTTATCACATATCAGATGTCCGGTATCAGCTTTGAGGTATCAGATGTCACATATCAAGCCTCAGTTTTCAGGTGTCATTTGCCAGGTATCATCTGACCTCAAATTTGAGGTATCAGGTGTCAGTTGTTATGTATCAGCTGCCAGTTATCAGCTGAAAATGATCAAGATGGAGGTATCAGGTGACATTTGTCAGTTGTCAGGTATCAGTTGTCACATATAAATCAATCAGTCAATATGTTTTTGTAGATAGATAGATAGATAGATAGATAGATAGATAGATAGATAGATAG
>JAVGWO010000288.1:0-11942 GCA_034509495.1 Acestrorhynchus altus | reverse complement strand
TTTTTTATAGACCTCTCCATTTGTTGTAGGTGGGAAAACCTGAAAAATAGGCAGTGTGTCAAAAACTAACACACACCACCATACAACAAAGTTGTAACACATATCGACCCATTAAGTCTTTTTAAGCACTTTAGTATGCTCTTTGTCACCTTTCTTCCTTGGACAGCTATGATCATGCCCCTTTTAAGGGTATCCTTACTTTCTGAGGAGACTACAGTCCTTCAACATCTGCAGGAAACTCCTGGGGATGTTTTATCAGTCCGTGGTCGCCAGTGTCCTTTTCTACACTGTGGTATGCTTGGGGGGGGTGGCAGCATATCCAAGAAGGACACACACAGGCTGGATAAACTGGTCAGGTGGGCTGGCTCTGTGGTTGGCACAAAGCTGGACTCTTTGGTGTCAGTGGCAGAGAAGAGGACTCTGAAAAAACTGCTGGACATTATGGACAATGCCAGTCATCCTCTACACACTGTCATCAGCCACCAGAGGAGCCTGTTCTGCGATAGACTGCTCCTTCCCAAGTGCAGGACCAATAGACTTAAAAACTCTTTTGTCCCGGAGGAGGAGGGGTAACAGGAGGATTAAGGATGGGAATGAGTAGGATCTGAACCAACAGTCAACAGCTAACAGCAACCTGCAACCACCACAACACACTGACTCTCTGTGCAATAAACAGTTTTTCAAGTGCAATAATAATGTGCAATACACCCTCCTAAAGGACTCTTCTTTTTTTCTCATGCACTACTATCTATATTCTATATTGTAATATAGTCTGTATATTATATATTCTATATATTTATACAGTGTTGCTTACTTATACTAAATTATATTTTCTGCCTATCTTCTGCTTACTGTACTTATGCTGCTACTGGAACCTTAATTTCCCTGAAGGAACCCTCCCAAGGGATCAATAAAGTTCTATTCTATTGTATTCTATTCTATTCTAATGCAAAATCACTTACTCTTTTAACAGCACTATTAAAAAGCACCAATAGCCTATACTACTAAACCTTTTATTTCATTTCTTCAATGTTCTTTTTGATGTAAAGTCAGCTTTATTTATATTTGTGTTTAGGTATGTTTATAAGCTTTTTTTAAATCAGTACCAAACAGTGTGGTCAAGCACTTTAAGCAGTGGTTGAAGTAGATGCAGCTAGTGTAGGTAGGTATTGTAGACCAATAGTGGTCCCACAGAGTCCCACACAAATGCCACTCCCAGAAATGCTGCCCATTAAATCAACGTGAAATCTCAAAATGTTATACAGTTCAAAAATTGTCGTGTTCATTCTATACATAGGGTTACCTATAGTTCTACCAAGCATCAAATGACAAATATCTACAACTTCTGCGAAAGATATCAGAAATCAGAATCAGAAATTGACTCCTCAAGTCAGATTCTACAATTTTCCCCTTACTCCAAAGGATGAATACACATCATTTTCATGTGTGTGTGAAAAAGATTTTGGTTAACAGACATTCATTACTTATTATTTACATTAAACTTGCAGCTCCAGTTAAAAACATCAGACAGTGGATTTCTTGAGCTATTTCTGGAGTAAGAAAAATCACAGAAAGGGACTTTTGTTAATTGTTCCATTAAGCAATGCAAGGGTATTCAATTGCGTTTCTATAAACATATACCTACATACACCCATACATTCAAATAATTATATACTGTTGTTGTCATACACAAAAAAAAAATCAAATGACAAGTTTATTGAAGAAAAAAACAACATTCAGTGGAGGTCACTGTAATAAGATTTGGAAGTAATCTTACAGCATTTCTTTTGTTACAATCATTATCACATTTTGATGCAATGTAAAGAACAACTGTAAAAAGATAAACAGCAAAAATGAAGTGAAATTTTTTTGTGACAGCAACAATATCAGTATATTAAAAATAACTGAATAAATACCACTCTTTGTTGAAGAGGCTCTAGTTTAACTTAATTAATAAAAAAAAACTAAATTGCCTGGCCCAGCATATACCCCATCTGTACAGGCTACGACAACCTTGTCACCACAACCAAACCATATGTTTTTTAATATGCCTACTCACTTAACACGAAGCCTCATGCTTCATGTCAAAACATCTGATCTGTGGTAGAAAAAGCTTTAAGCTGATACACATTTATTTCAGCTATAATGTGTTCCTAGCTAATTAAATAAAATGCCAGCTATTAGAAACCCAAACAAACCTATAAACGTATTGCTTTAAAGCATCTAACTTAACCCTGTACAGCTCAGTTCATACCAGAAATTGTAAAGATTATCTCTCTTGGTATGCCCTTCTATTGGTTAAGGACAGCAAGTGGTATGAATTATCCCCTGGCATCTCCTAATGACAGGGGTTAGCCCAGACTGTCAGTTTAATCTGATATACCGTGCTTTTTCATAAGACACATGGAAACTTAATGCTCGCTCAAAAAACCTGAACTGATGTGAACTTTCTGAGAAAGAGGTGAGATAATAATCTAACCAGAGGTTTTTAGATACAAATAGGAAAAAGTATTAAAATAGATTATTTACCTGTAATGGTATTGCCCAGTTGTGAATTCAGTTTGTGGAGTTTGTGCTAAGATGCTGTTCAGACCAGTATAAAAATCACTTCTGAGATAAATGAAAATGCAGTGAGGCAATTGGTTCACTGTGGCGGGAAGTATGATATTGCAAATCTGTTTCAGATACCAGCTTATTACCTGCACTGGCGTTTAGCACGGCGGGTGCAGGAATCTGACACAGCAGTAACACTCTAGAACTGACTATAAAGCCAAAACATAAGCAAAGCATATGAATATAGAAGGGAGAACATAACATAGATCATAGTCTACATGCCACACACTAATAAGGTGCCCTTCTTCTCCACCAGTGGCTGTTTGTTTTTATGCTAATTATCTCATCAGCCCTCAGCCATCACCCAGACTGTGCATGCTCTAACCACGGTGCTTGTGGCCAGACAACTTTCTGATGTCAAACTTAAAAAACACAAACATGACCACTTCGATCTGAAACTAATAAAAGACACAACACAAGACTAATCACAATGTTAATGTTTACAGAACAGATGGTTATAAGTTTATAGTTTTTCTGCTTGTGGTTGGAAATGTGTCACAAGATGTGAGAGATTACAGAATATCTTTCTGTACACTCAAATTTAAATTTTTGGTTCTCTATTAGAAACTATGTTTGTAATAGAGATTTGAGTGTGAATATGTGCATGTGAAGAACCATTTTTAAGGTTTAACGGACCTGATGAAAAGGAATTTTAAATGGTTCTTTACCATCTGGCTATAAATCTCAATAGATGTTGTGGTCTGGCTAAATGTATGTGACCAAAATTCAATGTCAGGACAATGTTTAATGTACAAGTCAATTATAGCATTTCCATCCACATTGTTTTTGCAAATTTTGAAAATGTGCAAGAAAAAACAAAACGGAAAAAGCCCAAAATAAAACAAAAGTAAAACACCCAAATATCACAAATATTTTTTTAATCTCAATTTTATCCAAATTTTCCATCCCAATTTGAAAGTTCCAATTACCCCCATTAGGACTCTCCCCCATCACATAGGATGGAGACATGCACATTCAAAACTTGTGAAGCTAACCACTCACAGCTGTTACAACGCCTGGGTGCGACATGGGGAGAGAGCACCATCTAGTCACTCAAAGGACCATGGCTGCTCTCTCAGACCCCAGTTGCTGATGGCAAGCAGCAACCCGTGATCCTTGGACCACTCTGATCCCCAACAGTTGCTTTCGACATTCTGAAACACTAAATTTAAAGTGAAAAAGAAAAAAGGGCTCTGCACTATGCTGTCCCAAATTTGTCTGGTGCATTTGCACTCCCACATGTACAGCAGATGTTGTCAGGGTGGCACAAAGCGTTCAGCTCGCATTAGGTGGCCCACTGCTCATCCTGCTTGGCATCTTTGCAAATATTAAAAAAAATAAAAAAAATAAAATATTATATATATATATATATAAAATATATATGCCTGCATTTTGCTTGTTTTCTCTCCATTTGCTCCTAATTATGGTAGCATATGTCATCTAAAGTTTTTTGCATGGCTGTAATGCCCAAAAACATGATGAATTTAGCATTTTCTTCTAACATCATTTAACCTCTTCATATAACTAAAATCTAATGTCTGTGTTACTTCTCAGCTACAAAATAGCCTCTCTCTGATTTCCAACAAGTCCAGTGTCTTGGTACAGGTGTTTATGAATCACAAACATTTTATTCACGCTGATCTATGAGCATCCAGGCATGTACTGTATCGAAGAGCCACGCTTCAATGTTCAGATTTACAATTGTTTTTAATGGAATAAATACACTATATAAAGGTAGATGAATTACAAATATTTAAAGAAAGTCAAAGTGAAAAGGGCTATATTACATTTTGTTGTTGCATATTAAGCACATCATTTAAAAATAAGGGATACCACCCATTCCACAGCTCACCCTGGTCACTGATATCTGAGAACAACACACATCCTGGGACTGCCTGCAGATATTTGGGCTATACCTCATCCATTGCTTTTAATTCATTTGCAAGGGAGGAAGCTGGATTTCAGTGAAACAGCAGCTGCAAGGAATTTCAGTGGAGATCAAATGTGCATTGTAAGGCTTGTTAAAGGTTTATGCTAATAAAAACACACACACACATCCATCAATCTCGAAATCTCAGAGTCTCAGAAAAAGGCATACACCCATGTGTCAGTAAAAATAAAAGCACTGGTTTATGACATTATTATCTCACAGTTATGAACATTTCTTTCTTTTACTTATTCACTTTGGCCCTCTTCTTCCCTCCACCCCAGCCTCCACTCAGCTGGACTGGGTTGTCTCGGAACGAGATACGCTCTTTCCGAGATGGAGCCGACGAGACTCTTTTGGGAGATGGCACATCTTTTTCTGTACAGAAAAAACAACACTGTCAGTCAACAATGCCAGGACCGTTACTCGGTACAACAGGGTAGCAATGGTAGCAACAGGGCAACTCAAATGCTGTAGACCGCTTCAGAGCAGCTTCCATTCCAGTGTGTGCTTTAGTGCAGATCTTTTCAAACACAGGGAACAAAGAGAGTCCTTTTCTGAGGCTGATGTGTTCCATGTGTACAGCCCACGGTCGCTTGCGCGAGGAGTCACACACGATGAGACAAAGCAGCGGGTGAGGGAGAACCTTCCCCAAACACGGCAGGTACCAGACACACACCTCCACATACTGCCACACATTCCACTGTTTGGCTGAACAAGGGTTGTAGGTAACTTGCCTCCATCAACAAGGAGAAAGCTCTGAACCCAGACTCCAGCCTCATTCTTTCCTTTTTATTAGCCCATAGTTCATCATTGCTCTCCTGCAAAACCCTTGTAAATGCACCTTTGAATGTTTGAGACACTTTGAAACTTTAGAGAAACCTCTTATGGTGCTCCAAGGAACCTTCAGTAAAAGGACAAGGGTTTTTTTAAGGTTTACTGAAGCACCATGACAGGTTCCTCTATAGTTTCAAATTAAAGATTCTTCAAAAGTCCTCAAGGATATTGTACAGTGTATATCCATTTTTTCCCGTTTCTCACTCTGGCAGTTGTTCTTTACATTGTGTCAAGATGTTATAATGAACAGACCAATAAAAATGTTCCAAAATTACTTAGATTTTTTTCTTTCATTAACACAGTAAAGGGTGTTTTCTTCTGTGAAGTTGCTAAATTAGATACAAAGTTTTTGTGTGACAGTCATGAAATTCAATCAATTATACAAATGGGTACATTTTACCCTTTGTAATAGTAAATATGTGTCCAACTTGAAGCACAATCAGACAGTGAATAATTGCTTTAAAAGAGACACATGTTGCTGCGCAGCACAAAGAGGAAGCCACTTAGTAAAACGGCCACACACACTAACCGCTGTGACCAAACAAATTGTTTGCAGCCATTATGCTTCCATTAGCTTTGGGAAAGAACAAAATATAGACACTAAAAACGCAAATCAAGATTTCCTCCTTACCAGCAATGAAAATATTTGTGGTGGTACCAGAAATAAAGTGGGTAACTTGTTGCATTAACTTACAGAGTAATTTTATGAAGGTGAATGGAGAGTCAGTTTCTCATTTAGTAATCTACTGGGCTACACTTACTTACAGCTATCAAAGACTAATAATAAAAAAAGGGTTTTAATTATTTATTATAATTTCATTATTTCATTAAAAAATCATTACTTTTATAAATGTTAAAATAATTACTATTCAATCATATTCATTTTATAATAAGCAAAAGTGTTATGCACCTAGGTTTAATGTAAAAACACTAATATTAGAATTAATATAAATAAAACAAATAAAATATTGAAATTAATATTTGAAATTAGAAATTCTTACATTTTATATATATAGATAACAGATTCAAATTATGTACAGATTGTTTATGCATACAGGTTTTTGTTCGACAGCAATGTTTTATAAAAGTGTTTTCAACCTGTGGTACCAAAAATTACTTTATTTTGCCAAGAACAAACCTTTTGGGTATGTGTAGACTTTTCAACAAATGCAATTTAAGATGTGACAGATGTAAATGAAAACTGAGAAAACTGAGAAAACCAGACATAAACCAAAATGTAGGACATGTAGCAGTGAGTAACAGGCAGTACCATAAGTACCATACCAAAATAAGCAACTACTGCTCTGTGAGCTCTGTGAAGTTTGGTTGATGTTAGATTCTCAGCTGATATTAGTATTTCCTCTCTGCTCTTGTTCACAAGCAACATCCTAAAATAAAATGACATTTTCTAAATCATGGAGGAACTGAGAACAAACTATTATAATTTGTCAATTTTCACAAACTTTACAAAAGTACAGTGACCAAAAAAGCCCAAATTCACTGCCAGTGTCAGTAAGGGACCATCAATTGTACTGTTATAAAATGTAAAAACACTTGTTCTATTTATAAATTTCTATAAAATATAGATCTAAAATCACATGTAGTGTAGAGACCCTTCTGACAACCATACTACTAATTTTAATTTGGTAAAATCAGTTGATTTTATACGATTTATTAAACACTTTATTAAGGCAACTGTGATACATATTTGTTTAGATTTAAAATGGTCAATTAATTTTTCTGACCCTGCAAGACATTTTGTGGTGGGTTAAGTGGAATATGAGCTGCAAATGTTTGGAAACCCGTGATCTATAAATTTAAACAATTCTATTTGATCAATTTTATATTTTATGTCTCTTAAATGATGCAAGGAGATAGTTCTTGGCTGACAACTTTTCTCCTGCTTTTCTAAACCTTCCCACGTGAACAATGGATGTACCTGCGTGACATCCACAACTCAACCAGTCTGCACCCTCGTGGACTTCATTTTCAAATCATCGTCAGAATCCAATTTAGCCTTGTTATGAGGAACAGTGCTGTGCCTTCAGCACTGCAGATCAGTGTGTTAAATGTGCTGAGCCCTGCCTGTCTCCCTGAGTAGCATCTTTGTCAGTTTGAGGTCTAAGCTGCCGCCTGTGTGACAGAGAAGCCACTCATTCGAGCTCTGCGAGACCTTTTACTGGCCTGTTTCCTGCTGAGAGAGAGACACATAACCCTCACTGTTGCCTTATTGACCCTGACATCTCCAGTCTAGCTTACCCACGCACACACACACACAAAACACACATTCTATTATCATGACCTACCACTCAGCAGCAAATCCACAGTGCTGAGATGTGATAAATAATATCTGTAATGCCTGTCATTTTGTGAAACGATGATCTGGCAGGATTCCGGTACTGTCTTTATATTATTTTCCCCAAGTGTGTTTAGACACATACACCAACCCACCCACCTGCATCCTCAACGGTGCAATATTTACTTTGGCACTTGACCCTCATGATTCAATCTCTTATCATCTTGTGAAGTCCAGAGTCGACAGAAATTCTTTCTTGCTTAACTGCATTTTATCTAAAGTTGCAGATTAATTAACATTTATTGGTCTGATAAATGATCTGGCTGATATACTGAATACAGAGTGGCAGCAGTTGCAATGAAAATCACTGACACCCACTTCATTAGGTTTATTAGCAATATTTTCAGCTGTTTGATGTTAACAAACAAGCCAACAAAACACACAATTTTACAGCAGCCTCCATATTATTCAAATATTTCATAACAAATATCTTTAGTACTTAGCACCTTTGTGCTGTTATGACCTGCAGCAGCATCTGGCAGCATTCCTGAGTGATCTTAACCCATTCCTTGTGGGCACTGGCCTGCAGGTCACTAATATTCTACTCGAGCCACTCCAGTATCTTCCAGGACTGCTTCTGAAACCAAGCCTTGATGGACTTTGAGGTATGTCGTTTTTTCCTACGATTTTCTGACATTTCCTGACACCTGACAATTGAATCCATCTTGGCCTCCACATGCTACAGGTTACCAGTGCCAGAGGAAGCAAAGCAGCCCCAAGGCACTACTTCTGTATCTCTAGAAGCATTTAGTGCCTTTGCTATCATTTCATTACATAATTTTCCTTGTTCGCAAGTCAATGACTTCTTCTCAAAAGTTTCTGGACAACTCTCTTGGCTTAGCCCTATTTCTAACATGCAACAAAATGTCACAATTAACTAACCATTTAAAAAACTAGTTCAGGTATTTGATGTGTTTTATCACAAGCACCCCTGATATTAGCTGGTAATTGAAATTGTTCTTGTTTGGTTGATTTATTATTATTATATTTTGTTAAAAAAATAATAATTTGAAATAGGGATTGAATAACTTTGACTGTAAATTGTAAGAGGGTAAGAATTCAAGGGTGGGATATGAAATATAATTCCTGATATGGTTAAAAAGAGGAAAGCTAGTCACAGTAATTCAATTAATGGTATTTCTTTTTAATTTCTCTTCATTATGGGAATGCATGTATTTGTAATTTATTAAGATTTCTTTGAACCAACTGCAAAATAACTCCTTATTCGTGGATATTTGCACCCAGCAAATAGCTGAACTAAGTCAACAAGATGACCACAGGCTGAAAATAACTATCAAGTGCATGATTGTGCATGAATGCACAATTGTAGCAACTGTTTGCTAAGTCCATATAGACATTTTAGGCAAAAGAGTAATAGATAAAATATACATAGTTCAGTGCATAAGTATACACCTAGCAAACTATATCTAAAAAAATTGTGATTGTGAAATTTTAGTACTTTTATCTTAGAAAAACATTGATACATAAAATATAATAAACATGGCATATAACATTAATACAAAAGTAGTAATTTTGCATGTGCCAACGTGTTTATTTAACAATTTTCAAGCTTCTCCTTAAGGAAGGCCAGTATAAATTTGTCAAAGATTTCATCAAATAACTGGTTTAGGTAATCTGTACTCCATCTGTACTAATCTTTGCTGTATTAATCTTGTTGGAATTTATTCTAATGTTATATAGAATAAATGTAAATTTCCCAGATAAAAGTTTCAGAAAAATTTGAAGAAAAAGGTTGTTCATTTGTTTCTTTAGAACTACAATGTTCTATCTGGCATTTTTTATCAAAATTCTTATTCTATGACATCTTAAAATGATGAGGTGTTTTTTTTTTAAGTTGTATGCATTTCATAATCTTTATGAAAAAAAAAAAAAAAGTTTCTATCTCCATATATATGACAGTGACTATAAAGACTTTAAGGCTCAAAATCTCAAAACTGGTCAGAATGCAGACAGAACCTTTTAGTTCCAAGAAAATCCATTAGTTATCCATTTGTTCTCTATTTCAGTTAACAGTCTGTATTATTATCATTTATTTTGGAATAAATGTTGTAGGGGATGATTGTTACAGACTTAGTAGGATCTGAGACCTACTTGAAGGTTCAGTTGAATGCCTGCGGATGTGAGTCTGTTGGTTATGAGGTGGAGAGAAGCCTGTGGCATCAGACCACAGCCTCGCAGCTGAATCTGGACTTTCTCTGTAACTCGTCCTAGCCTGAGGGAAAACCAATAAACACACACAGTAACAAACAAGGCATTACAATTTAGAAAAAAAGGCGTGTATAGCTTACTATATGTATTCCATGGTGTTCTGAAGCAGTGTGATGTTTAAATATCAGAATGAATGAATGTACTTACCACCAACTGAACTCTTCCACCACTCAAAATGTCAGGGTTGATCTCTGGGAGGAAAGGATCCCTAGAAAAGTGCAGGTAAAATGAATTGACAATACATACACAAGCATATTTCATTGCTGTAACAAGGGAAGCTTACAAATGTCCTTTTGTTTTTCATTTTGAATTCATTTGGAGTCTTCCAGTTGTTTTTTTTATAATGGACCAAGAAATATTAGAAAAAAATATTTTTATACTGACTTCCATTGAAAATAAAGTTTTGTTTACTTCTCCTGTAAAGGCGACGTTTTGTAGATATATGTAACAATGATCATTAATGTCTCATATAATGTTACTAATATACAATCTAATAAAGTATAATACAGTTCACAATTTACATTTTGGATACGAGGTTTCATTATAATAAACGCAATATGCAAACATTATGCTGTATCAAATTCTATTCAAAAAACAGAATGAATTCAGAATCAGAATTACTTTATTAATCCCAGAAGGAAATTGCAAAATACCTGCAAAGATAATCTGTCTAATTCCATTAGATGATGTCTGGAAGGTCTCAGGAGCAGAGTGCTGGTAATCAGGGTGTCAGACTCACCTTGCAGAGGCAGATGTTCTCTGGGGCTGGATGGCATGTGTGTGGAGCCACTGGTGAGTTCCGTGCTGTTGCATCTGCCCTAGCTCTCCCTTCAGTGTCTCTCCAACACTTACTTTTCCTCGACCAGCTACGCTTGACATCAAACATCAAACAAAAACTCCAGTGAGATTATTTTTTGTTGTCATGTGTGTACTGTGTGACCACTGCCCTAATGGAGATATTAAGTTTCCAGAGGAGCTTTTCAAATGACTGTAAAAATGAAACAAGAGCAAAATCTGAGCCCTAATGCAAAGTGAGCTGATACAAATGAAAGTGGAAAATAAGTTTTTATCTGAATCGGAAAAGGAAAAGCAGAATGTTTGACAAACAGTTAAAGCTGCAGAGTTTACCAAGCCACGAGAGATCAGTGCACATGGCAGGGGCTGTTTACATTTGAGCTTAGGAGGCCATTTGTTTTGGACAGCTTAGAGAGGTATTACTATAATGCTCGGTGAGTGGGTCGCTGAGGCAAATGAAGAGGTTTGCTTTCAGTAGGTTTTGTGGTCTCTTTTTAAACCTACTGAGCTGTGATATGAACTTCCACAGACTAAGACTGAACATCCACACAGTAAGTAGGCACTTGATATATGGCCAATTTTGGGACGTGCCACCAGAAAGCTGTAATTCAAAGCCAAAATGAGCACTCAGTGGAGAGCAATGCAGCCGGGGAGGAGTGTGAATCGATAACAACTTCTGACAGCTAAGCGCTGGAACTAATGAGCCATTTATTTAAGCTATTCTCATGGTTTTGCCAAGATGAGAAGGGCAGACGATGTTTATGGGTTACAGTTGTCATGGGTTAATTGAAAATCCACTAAAAATGTCAAGTGATTAACTCCTCACATAGGTTACAATTTAAAGGGAAGAAATGGATAACTGTTGACAGCGATGAAAAGGAGTGAAATGTCCACTGTCGACAGAATCTGACTAGAAATATCATTATTTAATAAGAGTTTAAATAATCCAAACAGCTTATAAATTCTTTTAAAACAGCATTAACAAATGCAGGAGCCAACCCAGTGTGCACAAATACTATAAGTAGTATTATGTACTTATTTATTTACTTGTAATATTTGCCATTTTTGTTCTTTAGAAAATTGCATGATTTTTTGTTTTTCTGAGTGTAAACAAGTGAATAAATCCTCTAAACCAGACATAATAATAATAAATAATAATAATAATAATAATAATAATAATAATAA
>JAVGWO010000287.1:0-11964 GCA_034509495.1 Acestrorhynchus altus | reverse complement strand
ATCTCACTAGCGGGATTTGCCCAGCCTAGTCCTGGTCAGTACAGTCCAACTAGCAGGATTTTCCCAGCCTGGTCCTGGTCAGTACAGTCCAACTAGCAGGATTTTCCCAGCCTGGTCCTGGTCAGTACAGTCCCACTAGCGGGATTTACCCAGCCTGGTCCCGGGCAGTACAATCCCAGTAGTGAGATTTGCCCAGCCTGGTCCCGGTCCCAATCCCACTAGTGAGATTTGCCCAGCCTGGTCCTGGTCCCGATCCCACAAACAGGATTTGCCCAGCCTGGTCCTGGTCAGTACAATCTCACTAGCGGGATTTGCCCAGCCTAGTCCTGGTCAGTACAGTCCCACTAGCAGGATTTGCCCAGCCTGGTCCTGGCCAGTACAGTCCCACTAGCGGGATTTGCCCAGCCTGGTCCTGTTCAGTACAGTCCCACTAGCGGGATTTGCCCAGCCTGGTCCTGGGCAGTACAATCCCAGTAGTGAGATTTGCCCAGCCTGGTCCCAGTCCCAATCCCACTAGTGAGATTTGCCAAGCCTGGTCCCAGTCCCGATCCCATAAACAGGATTTCCCAGCCTGGTCCTGGTCAGTACAATCCCACTAGCGGGATTTGCCCAGCCTGGTCCCGGTTAGTATGATCTCACTAGCGGGATTTGCCCATCTTAGTCCTGGTCACTACAGTTCCACTAGCGGGATTTGCCCAGCCTGGTCCTGGTCCCAATCCCACTAGCGGGATTTGCCCAGCCTGGTCCTGTTCAGTACAGTCCCACTAGTGGGATTTGCCCAGCCTGGTCTAGGGCAGTACAATCCCAGTAGTCAGATTTGCCCAGCCTGGTCCCGGTCCCAATCCCACTAGCGGGATTTGCCCAGCCTGGTCCCGGTCAGTATGATCTTACTAGCGGGATTTTCCCAGCCTAGTCCTTGTCAGTACAGTCCCACTAGCGGGATTTGCCCAGCCTGGTCCCAGTCAGTACAATCCCAGTAGTGAGATTTGCCCAGCCTGGTCACAGTCCCGATCCCACTAGTGAGATTTGCCCAGCCTGGTCCCGGTCCCAATCCCACTAGCGGGATTTGCCCAGCCTGGTCCTGGTCAGTACAATCCCACTAGTGGGATTTGCCCAGCCTAGTCCCGGTTAGTATGATCTCACTAGCGGGATTTGCCCAGCCTGGTCCCAGTCAGTATGATCTCACTTGCGGAATTTGCCCAGCCTAGTCCTGGTCAGTACAGTCCCACTAGCGGGATTTGTCCAGCCTGGTCCCAGCCAGTACAATCCCACTAGCGGGATTTGCCCAGCCTGGTCCTGTTTAGTACAGTCCCACTAGCGGGATTTGCCCAGCCTGGTCCCGGGCAGTACAATCCCAGTAGTCAGATTTGCCCAGCCTGGTCCCGGTCCCAATCCCACTAGTGAGATTTGCCCAGCCTGATCCCGGTCCCGATCCCACAAACAGGAATTTCCCAGCCTGGTCCCGGTCAGTACAATCCCACTAGCGGGATTTGCCCAGCCTGGTCCCGGTCAGTATGAACTCACCAGCGGGATTTACCCAGCCTAGTCCTGGTCAGTACAGTCCCACTAGCGGGATTTGCCCAGCCTGGTCCCGGGCAGTATGATCCCACTAGTGGTATTTGGTCAGTTTGGTCCCAGTCAGTACAATCCCACTGAATCCCAATGAACCAGAATGAAATTGTCCTGTAAAGTTGCAATTTAGGATTTTGTGTGACAGTGACAATGTATTTGTGTGTTTAATATTAAACTCACATTTTTCCATTCATTGGGATTCTTCTCTATGTCGTCTATCAGTGTTCCGAACACATTTGGGAAAAGCTCGCTCAGATGGATGATATCCTCCCATCCTTGATCAGGCAGCCAATCGCACGGCTTCTTCCTTTTACTCTTCTCCAGTGACAGGTTACCTGGGTAGTAAGTGTTTGGGTGAGTGAGTGAGAGAGTGTTCTGGAGTGTTTAAGAAAAGATCCCGACCCGGTCCGAGTCTCACCTTTAAGAAAGAACTCAAGTTCTTCCTGAGGAGCGCGACCCTCAGCCTGCTCGATCTTTATGGTCATACTGAAGGAGAAGAGCAGCTTGTGTTTCTCAAACAGCCCTGCGGAACACAGAACAGTCACACTGACTTTACGCACACTTTTCACATCCCTTTACTGGAAAACATTATTCCAGTGTTAAACACTCCTGCACTGTTTTGAACAGAGTATTCTGTATTTATGTTCATGTACAGCCAATCTTTGAGTGAACTCTTATTTTGTCACTGCTACAATTCAGCCAGTGTGTTAGAAACAGGAATATGGTGTAATATATTTTATAATCATTATTGTGACTTTTAGATTTAACTTTTAAAAAGCAGGCTTTTATAATCACAATCTAATTGACCATTGAAAAATTAGCCACAACTGCTGCATCAATCATATAAGGTGGGTTTAAATGTGCTGGGCATGTCCTAGTACTCTGTTTTTGTACAGTGTGTGTGTATTTAGTCTCAAAACTAAAAATCTACGGTTGCAGAAAGCAGAACTTCACATCTTATACAGTGAATCTGTACATTTTACAGTGAGATTCTGGCACCCACAGCTGCTGGTGTTTAATGGATTTTTCCCCACCCTGACTCACCAGTGCAGCCGTAGTTGTAGACATTCTGAGTGAGAGTGTTCATGATGTTATTCAGTCTCTTGGGCAGGAAGGAGTTGGGCAGGGATTTGCGAAGGGAGTAGTCGAACACCTCGAGAAAGGAGGCCAGCGAGTACTGGTACATACTGTTCACCACAGCCATTTCAGCCAGGACGAAGAACAGGATGGCTCCGCGCTTCGCTGCCGGTCTATAGCCGTCACGCAGCTTATCGATGTCTGCGGACGTGGTTTCAGCAAGCTTGAGTTTCTCAAAGACCTGATATAGTGATGAGAAAAAACACGGTCAAAAATCATGTATAAGAAAATGTATATGTATATGTTTATTATGGTCTTGATAGAAGGAATTCATGGAAACAACCATCCTGCTTCACTCAGTCCAAAGGACTGTCAGCTGGACAAACTATCTTAAATTGCGTCGTAGAGGCACGTCTAGCAGTCAGTGATTTCGCCACTACCCAAAAGTAGCTTCTGAGGTTGTTTTTAATATGGCACTGGGGGAAACAATTTTTGCCCTCCTGTGTCAAAACCCAGTCTGATCAGTCTGATTAATCCACACCTGTACTTGTAGCTGTATTTACATATCTGACTCGGACTCGCCTGCAGGCTCTTCTGCAGCAGTTCTATCAAAGCATGTTATTTCTTTGTCAAAAAGTGATTAAATGAGTACAATTTTTTTGGAGGGTGGCACGGTGGCGCAGTGGATAGGGCTGTTGCCTCACAGCAAGAAGGACCTGGGTTCAATGGGTTCGGTGGGGCGACCTGGGAAGTTTCTGTGTGGAGTTTGCATGTTTGCATGTTTGTTTGTTCTCCCCGTGTTCGTGTGGGTTTCCTCTGGGTACTCCGGTTTCCCCCACAGTCCAAAGACATGCATGATAGGTGAATTGGTGACTCTAAAGTGGCGACTCTTCGTGTGTGGATGTGTGTGTGCATGTGTGCGCCGTACGATGGATTAGCACCCTATCTAGGGTTGTTTCCCGCCCTTGCGCTCAGAGTTGCCGGCTGGGCAACGGCTCACCCGTGACCCTATTCGGGAATAAGCGGTTCAGGAAATGGATGGATGGATGGAATTTATTTGGACAAACAAATCACAGAAAGCTCCAGTTCTACGGGCTTTTGTAGGTTAAAAATGCTCTGTGTGTGTGTGTGTGTGTGCACGCAGCACAGGACAGACCTCGCTAGCCTTGGACTTGGTCTCTTCGAGTGTCTGGACAAGTTCAACATTATCCAGCATGTTTCCTGTGGAGGTGGCGAGCTCTCTGAGCAGAGAGTCTTCCAGGTCTTTCAGAAGCCGTTTGTTCTCACTGGTCTCCTGGATCAGACGCTCCCTCTGCTCCTCCAACTCCTTCCGCTCAAAGCCCACAATCACACTCAGGAGCTGATCCTCCAGACCCTTCAGAGTGACTGAAACATGAGAAACAAATTAGGACACCTCTCTTTCTCATGGTAAAAGTTGCGAGAGCTACCTATAGGTCATATTTACGCATCTTGTGGCTGATATGACCACCTGGGCAGTTGTTCTAAATGTTCTCCACTTGTAAATGATGTTCTTGACAGTGGAACAGCTAATTTCTAATAGTTTTGAGATCTTTTTAAATCCCTTTTCAGACTCATCTGGATCTACAACCTTCTCTCTGAAGGCCTCAGAGAGCTCTTTGGATCTGACCATGGTGATCCCACTCACTTTAACTATCAAGAGCAAACCACACTAATGTCTGAGGTTTATATAAGACAGTCTCCTTCAAAGTCCTCTCTAACCATGGTCAGATCATTAGCAGCTGATGTTCTGGACCTAATTCTGATTTGAGCTATTTTAAGTAGTAATACATGTGGGTGTGTCCAAACTTTCTAGCATCACCTAATGTATGTAATTAAAGATGAATTATATGAAATGTATGAATCAACATGAACCACATTAACCTTTAGGGGTTACAGCTGTAGCTCACAGATCCAGCCATAAAAAGAAGGTCAGCCTGAATTCGTTCCTACAGCAGAACAGATGTGGATGAGAAATGATCACTGTAAGAGCATCTTTCTCACCTGTGTAGTTGATGACCATGGCTTTTCCAAACACTGCAGGTGAGTATTTGGGGTTGGCCAGTTTGGTGTTGAGGTACAGTTTGAAGTTTGGATCATAGTCCACTTCTTTGTCACCGAGCACGACGACCTGCCTACCCTCAGCCCCTTTAACATTCTTCTCTAGGACGTTATCGATGACTGGGTCGATGTACTCGTCCACATCCTGGAACAGGAAAGGGAATCCATACTTGATGGCCATCTCCAGCTGCTTCAGAAAGTCTGGATCATTGAAGGAGGAGATCTGCAAGCAGCAATACAGGGTTGCATATATAATATCGTGCAAAAGTTAAAAGTTAAAAATAAACAAGTATTACATCACTGTGTTCATTCAAACATCTCACACTCCAGAAATGCATTTTCTGCTTGTGGATGTGAAGCTTATCGGCAGGTTCTCACTGCGGTATTTCCTGATTTTTGGTTTAGGTCTGGTTGGTTTTCGCAATCAGAGATAAAGTGGCCACTATTATTTACAGAATGTCGGTCACATCTTAAATTCTGTTTGGTAAAACATCTTTACAGATTGGAAGGATTTTTACTTTGCAAACAGAGAAAAAGAAAGTCAATTTTGTCCAGCTGGCCCTTAGCAGTACCACTGTCGCCCACAGGGGCCACGGCCCACAGGTTGAACGCCACTGGTTTACAAACATGAACATTTTGCTTCAGAGCAAATCGCACAACATCTCTGCAAACTCGTATCTGCTAAATAAATCAACCATGGCAGATGTAATGCTGCTGATGGACCTTCAGATTGTTCTTCTCCTCCTTCTTCTTGATCCAGTTGAGGGCTTGCTGCTGGGGGTCAATGCACATGGGGAAACGGCTGGCTCTAGTGGTCAGAATGCCATTCTGCACTGACAGCTCATCCGGGGGAAGACCCTCTGACCCCCATCTACAGAAAGACAAACATATTTCAAGCAAACCTTCTACAACAAGAAAACTAAAGGCATGTTTTAGAGAGTTCTGAAAAATTACTAGCCATGGCACACCAGTCAACCTACACCAAAACTCCAGTCTAAAAGCAGTCCAACAGCACCAAACACCACCAGTCCATCAACACCAGTCCAACAACACCAATCAACACCAGTCAAAGAGCACCAGTCAAAGAGCACCAGTCAAACACCGATCAATCAATACCAGACAAACACCAGTCAACAAACAAGTAATTTAATTTTCTGTGACTTTGGAAATACAGGTAAACAGTTGTAATACCTGCTGATCTCCACCTCGTCGGTTAGCAGGCTCTCTAGACGGAAGGGTTGGCTAAGTGGGATACCTCTGTCCAGCACGTCTCTCTGCCACACCTCGTACACCATCTCATTGCGGAAGTCCCAGTTGAAGGCTCCCTCGTAGCTCAGAAAGGCAGCGCAGATCAGGCAGTCTCCCAGCAGACACATACGCTTCTTCTTCAGCTCCTCCAGGTCCTCCGTCCATCTGCGGAAAATCAGCACAACTTTGTTTCACAAATAAATCACTTTAATCCAGCAATGAAACCTTATTCACTGGACGGCCTATCAGTCAGGTATGACTTATGACATATACAACATTAATAAACAAGCTGCGACTGAAGCTGATTAAGTTTAGTCTGTGGCTACTCCTCCTCAACTGTTTATTCCCATCTGCCCCCTATTACATGGGGGAGATCTTCCTATTCTCAGACTCCTGATTATGGAGGGTTGGGGTGTTAATGAGTCTCTTCACAAGCAGGCAGTTAGACAGTCACTCCACCCACAGCTGTGAAGCTGTGTACATTTCTGAGTCTGAGAAAGAAGGGAAGGTAAATCTACTCACAACTGTGTTTGTATGTAATGTAATTCCACAGACTCAGGTGGCCCTACGGTCTAACTGCTGATCACCTAGTGTGAGGAGATCATCAGTTCAAATCCCTGCAAGGACTCAGCTTTCAGTACTCCACTCACAAAAATCCTCCCAGTCAGGTTAGGTCATGTGATAGGGAGAATCAGACCCAGCAAAGGAAAGAGATGAACTGGTTCTCTGTGATCTACCATATACATGCTACTCCAGCACACATCTGCCACATCTGGTTTCATTAAAGCTCCAAAAAGAGCCATTGAGCCCCAAATATCAGAGTCAGCTGTGTTCCATTAGATTAGGAACCACACTCCGAGGGCAGGAGGCCTTCAGGAGCAGTATTTTAGCTTTAAAGAACATGCTGTTCTGCAGGCTGACCGTTTGTTTTCTGATCCAAGGCCTGAGATGAGTTTGTCCGCTGCAATGAGTCTGCGCTCCATGAGCTCCGCCTCCTCCTGCAGCATCCTTTTCTCACTGATGGCGGCAGCGTACTTGTCTCCTAGAGCACGCAGCTCCTGCTGAATGGTTCCCAGCTCTCGCTGGATCCTCTCCAGCTCACGCTTGCTCTGAAAGAAGTTCTTCTCCAGTCTGGCCACCTGGAAATCACCACAATTTACCAACCATTCATACAATACAGTGGCAGAAATAAGTATTTGATACACTGCTGATTTTCCAGGTTTTCCCACCTACAAAGAATGGAGAGGTCTGTAATTACATAAACATGGGAGCATCCTGAAATATTGGTGTCCAACTGCTCCACCATCACAAACCTGATGATCGCATGAAGGAGTCAGACGGCAGCCCCAACATCCCAGTTTACCATAAATACCAGTGTCCTGTAACTGAGCTGAGATATTAATTACCAAATGTTTTCAGCCTAGACTTGAAGATTGTTATTCCAGAGCTGGGGGGCTTTGTCAGAAATGCTCTTCCCCCTACTTTTGCTGCTGAAGCAGGAATGACAGAAATCAGAAATACATTAAGTCTGATCATTTATGTCTTTAGGACACAAAAGGAGGACCTCAGGTTTGTCACTATTTAAAAGGAAGAAGTTATGCAACATCCAAGATTTAACATCTTTTATACAGTGCTCCATTTTCTTTAATCTAGTTTGATCATCAGGTTTGTCTGATATATACAGTTGAGTATCATCTGTGTAACAGTAGAAGTTAATGCCATGTCTGTTTGTTACTGTGCCGAGAAGAAGCATGTAAACAGTGATGGTCCTAAAATAGAGCCTTGTGGGATTCCATTTCAGTGAGACTGGAAGACACCATTTACCTTTACTAATTGAAACTGGTTGGTTAAGTAAGATCTGAACCACGAGAGCTCTGTTCCTGTGATTCTGACCACGCTGTCTAATCTTTCTAGGAGAACAGTCTGATCTATTGTATCAGATGCTGCACTTAAATCCAGCAGCACAAGCAGGGACACACAGCCTTGATCAGAGAAAGAAGGAGGTCATCTGTAATCCTAACGAGGACTGTCTCAGTGCTATGATGAGGAATCCAGAGTGGAATCTTTCATATATGTGAGTCCTGTGCAGGTATCTGCAGAGTTGTTGGGTCACAGCTTTTACTAAAATCTTTACAGCAATGTTTCAGAATGGTCTTCCCTGGACAGTAGAGACAATGATTGAGCATAATAGCAAAGTAATGTAAAGCTGTCCTGTCTTGTCCTGTCTATGTGAATGCAATGAATTATTCCCCCTAACTGTGTCTTAATTCCCACATGTTTATATGAACTACAGAGCTTTTGGTTCTAGAAAAGCAGCAGAAAGTCTTCTTAAATGACAAACCTTCTCTCTCTTGGGTTTAATCTCTCTGGCCACATCGCAGTAGCCCATTACAGCCTCCACAAATTTCAGCATGCCAAAGCCGGCTTTACTGATGGCCTGCATGTCATCAAACCGTGTGCTCGGGTTCTTCAGGAAGCCTGGAGACATAAGAGCAACAGAACTGCTCACACACTGTAACATATTCTAAATATTGTACGTACATATAATAGCAGTTTTGTATCATACCTAACAATTCAAGCAAAATGCCAGCTCTCTTTCAGATTTCTTAACCAGACCTCTAGACCTTACTCAGATCTAGGAACAGGACTATGTGGTTCATATAACTTCTTAAAAAAATCAGGTAACTACAGAAATCTGATTAAGGTCTGATTTCTGACATCATGTAAACTTGACTAAGCCAACAAAGTAAGGGACCAAACAGTGCAACTCACCTCGGATGGTTTTAACCTGGTTGCCACTGATGGAGTCACAGTCCATCACCATGAGCGATCGCAGGAAATTAGCCTCTGACATCATACCTTTGGCTGCCTTCCAGCTGATCTCCTTATAGCCCCGCATGACCAGGATACACTCACACACCACCTGCACCTGCTTGGGTGGCTTCGCAAAAGATCTGCACAGCATGGGAACAAAAATGGGAAAATAAATAATGTGAAACTGTTCGGTTCAGGTGACATCAGTACGTCAGCACTTCAACACCACATTCATAATGATGGGAATCATTCAGTCTCAGTCTCAGAAAGCCACCCCTTGACAGTGGTCCCAAGGCTTAATGTCCCAGAAGAAAATAAGTAGATACTGCAGTAGGTGGGATATGAACCAGGCAGCATGAAGAAGACAAGGTGATTGGTGACATATTTAAAAAACAATTTCAGAGAAACACTGTCTACTGGACTCTGCACCATCTGACAGGACCGCCTCTGATGGGAGTGACGCCCCTCTGACTGGGGTGATGCCACTCTGATGGTAGCAACACCCTTCTGACGGGAGTGACGCCCCTCTGATAAGAGTGACGCCCCTCTGATGAGAGTGACATCCCTGTGATGAGAGTGACGCCCCTCTGACAGGGGTGACGCCCCTCTGACAGGGGTGACGCCCCTCTGACAGGGGTGACGCCCCTCTGACAGGGGTGACGCCCCTCTGATGGTAGCGACGCCCCTCTGATGGTAGCGACGCCCCTCTGATGGGAGCGACGCCCCTCTGATGGGAGTGACGCCCCTCTGATGGGAGTGACGCCCCTCTGATGGGAGTGACGCCCCTCTGATGGGAGTGACGCCCCTCTGAGGTGAGTGAAAGTGTCAGAGGATGAACTGTAAGCAAGGAGCTGGAGCACCCTCTGGTGGTTGGATGGCCATAAGGCAGGAAGGCCTTTACTTTTGTATACAGTAAAATTAAGAAATACTGACATTTGGGAGGAGGAACATGCCTGAAGCCCCACCTCTTTCCAATCTATTATCTGACAGCTTCCATCTGTACCTTCCACCCCCTTGTCTCCTCACTTTAACTCAGTGGTACAAGCAAAAGACCCACAATGTTATTATAAAAGTATTGGGACACATGGCTTATTCACTGCTTCTGAAATCAAAGGTATTAAAAGAGTTTCTCCTGCTTTTCTTGGAGTGACTGTCTGTACTGTCCAGGGAATAATTTATACTAGATTCTGAAACACTGCTGTGAGGATTTGGTTGCATTCAATGATGAGCATTAGTGAGGTCAGGATGTTGGATCCCACTCAAAAGAACTGTTTGGAGCGCCATCATTCCAGAGAACACAGTTCCACTGCTCCACAGCTCAATGCGGAGGGTCTTTATACCCTCTAGTCCACACCTGCTATTAGACATGGAGACAAAGAGTACTATTCTATTGGCAGTACTTATCTACAGGGACTAGACAAGCTGTGTGTGCATTTGCACATCTGTGTCAGAAATGGGTGCAACTTAAAACCGATGAAATTTGAATTAGAAGAGGTGTCCATAAATATTTGGACAGGTAGAGTATGTCATTATGAAGTAGTGAAGTGAATGGGGACGTGTACAGTATATATCAGTATATATAAAGTCAGCAATAAATACAGCACCAGGTCAGTCAGGGATCCAAACCCCAGCCTCTGATACAGTAAATCAGAACTACCTGATCTCAGTGACGTCGGACTTGTCCAGGTCCTGCAGGGCCACACGAGCTGCCTCTAAAGCAGGCAGAGCCTCAGCCAGGGAGCTCTCAGCATCCTTCTTCTCCACGGCAATCACCTTATTCTGCTCTTCAATCTCCTTAGCCTTCTCCTCTGCCAGTGTCTTCTTCTCCTCAGCTGCAGGAGAACAAATGAGTAGTGAGAATAACCCACAATCCTTTTCAGTTCAGTTCTTTAACCAGGTGGATCTGTTTTTGGACCATATCTGAGTGTAGTTTAGCTAAACTTGAAGTGGTTTGTAAAGTTTAAATCATTTACATTTACATTGACATTCACAGCATTTATCAGATGTCCTTCTCCAGAGCGACTTACAAAAGTGCTTTGCTGTTCTCTTAGAATCTAGAATCTAGAGAATCTAGAGGTTCATCACGATTAGATCCTGCTGAACACAAATATCTTTATGGAGTTAAATACTCCTGAAACAGATGGTCTTCAGCCTGAAGACAGTGAGGGACTCAGCTGTTTGGACTTCCAGGGGAAGTTCGTTCCACCATTTTGGTGCCAGAACAGAAAAGAGTCTGGATGCATGTTTTCCTTGTGTTTTGAGGGACGGTGGGTCAAGCCGAGCTGTATTTGAAGCTCGAAGGGCTCTTGGTGCAGCTTGAGTTTTGACCATTGCCATCATGTATGGAGGGGCTGGTCCGTTTTTGGCTTTGTAGGTCAGCATCAGGGTTCTGAATCTGATGTTCAGCTACAGGGAGCCAATGAAGGGAACGCAGCCAGCCAGTACGGAGCTGCAGTTCTAGGTCTTGAAATGACAAGAGACTGAACAAGCACCTGAGCTCCTCTCTAGACAGAAAAGGTCGAATTCTCCTGATGTTGTAAAGGAGAACATCTGCAGGACTGAGTCAGGTTTGCAACATGAGCTGAGAACGATAACTGGTCATCCACTACTACACCAAGGCTCTGTAGATGGAGTGACCATCTAAAACTCCAGTTCTAAGATTCACTTCCCGATCTCCGCCATGGGTTCCACACATTACGCACTCTTATACTGTAAGAATAAATCTCCAGTTTGCACTGCTTTCCTTAAACTTCCTGAAAAATTATCTTCTCTGTGATGTTGATCCCATTTTAAGTCACTTTTACAGACTGAACACTTTTGCTCATTTACCTTCTCTAAAGAGAGATTATCTGAAGATTCCCTAAAGATTCGGGCATCTTTTACCTTCTGTAAAGATAAAGATTCACACTGGTGTGTCTTTCCTGCTCACACTGGTGTGCATTGTGTGTACTGACCTACACCTTTGTTGGTGCAGATCTCCTGCAGTAGACTCTCACAGGCAGTGGATTTCTCAGCCAGAACCACTTTCTGCTCTGCCAGTTTAGTGTTGAGCTCAGCGAGCTGCACACTGGCCTCCTCCAGCTTATCCATACCTCCTTCCAAACGTTTACACTGAGCTAGAGCACAAACACACACACACACACACACACACACACACACACACACACACACACA